>NKZO01001589.1:0-95537 GCA_002370185.1 Metschnikowia sp. 01-655c1
CTCTCCTGACAACCAAGGCCCAGATACAATACTAGTCTGCACTCCTTGCTTTCTATACTGCAGGTAACACATTACCTGCATACACGAATCAGCACATCTCAAATGTTCAACAGTGTGAGCTGGGTGAACAGTGACCTGCACATAGTGCATCACATGTCTGCATACAACACACTACGAAGTACCTTGACTCCGTGTGTTGACAAGAGGGGATCTCGCTCATGATAGAGGAGTATCGAATAAGACCACAAAACAGAGATTCTAGTTAATATACGTCACACAAGTATTGATTATCAAGAAACAATGAACACTACTGTACCAGAATTGTTAACATTCGTAAGAAGAAACAAGATAAGTATTCCAGTCTATGCAAGTCTTTGTGGAGACTCTCAACACTAACCACCAACTTTACTACTAACACTAACTATACATCCACTTGGGCCTCTCACCATGTTTAGGAGCGGGTATTTCATATTCGGACGGCGTTGTATTGTATGGGAAAAGGTAGACATCCACCGAGAAACAATCTTCCGAAGGCCGATTACTGTGTGCAATGCCACGCACCACGGCACCGAGTCCCATGCACGATTAGAAAGGGTGATTGAGCACTTTTCCCTTGGGATTAGAAATCAAGGGCTCTTTCTCGACCGTAGGCCCAAACACAAAATATCCATTGGAAAAGCCCACGTAACCAGGAGTCAAGCCGTGTCTTACAAAAGCAAAGCTGTCATGCCGGTCGAACTCAACATGGACGTTTTCCAATTCTGAATACGTGAACACACTGATTTCCGAGCTATATGGCTGGAATATTTGGCTGGAGAGTGGCACTAGAAAACCGTTAATGTGTGCAACAAAGAACAATGGAAAGTTGAGTGATATAGGCTCGTCACCGTTTCGTATCTCACCAGTAACTTTCTCAGTACTTTCATCAATACCTTTTTCAGTTCCTTTCTCAGTACCTCCAGTACCTTCGTCAGTACCTTCGTCAGTACCTGTACCAGTACCTTTGCCAATAACTTTACCACTACCTCTGCCAGTAGAGACACCATAGTCAAATCCAGGTTTCTCCTTTCCATGTGTTTTTTGCTTGGGCAGAGGCTCGGAATCTTTCCTGTTTCTATGCATTTTCTTGCCCTTGGACAGTTTCTCCTCAGGAGGTTCCTTCTTTTGATCCTTCCCTGAATGCTTTTCATGCCTATCCTTCTTCTCACTAGAACTTGTCGTTTTCTCCTTTGCCTTACTATCATTTCCGATGTTTCCCTTTTTCACGTCCTTAGAAAGCTTCAACTTTTTTGTTTTTTTGTCGTACGGCAAGAGGTAGATTTCTAAGTCGAGACAGTCTGTATGTGGTATGGGTGGAGTATCGTAGGCAATCACACTAAACTCCTTGTCGAATACCTTACAAGACTGAAAAGAAGTTAAAGTAAGCCTCATCCGCTTACTAAACTCCAAGGAGAGACTGGGGTATTTCGGCCCTACTCCAATGATGCCGTCAAAAAGCCCCCAGAATCCGGGGACTTGTGTGTCTTCTGTGATTGCGTAGTTGGCATTGGTGATAGTGTGATGTTTATAAGCGATGGCAAGATTGGCCCGTAAGGCGAACATCACTGGAGTTTCTCCGGGCTTTCCATGAGTCAACACACTCACTCCGTGCTTCTCATCATAAAGAGCTTCTGAGAGTGGGACGAAGATTCCATTGACTTTTGCACAGAAGACTAATTTGGCATCCAGCATTTCCGGCGAAGGAACTAGGGGCTCCACTTTTGGGGGTGGCTTTTCGAGCCCTTTCTTTTTGTTAGAATTGTAACCTTTCACTCCTCTGTGTTTCCTTTGTTTCTGCTTTTTCCCTTTCGAATGCCTCTGTTTTTTTCCTTTCGAATGCCTCTGCTTTAAATCCACTTTTTCTGTGAGCACTGGGGTCATGTCTTTCGGAGCAAAATTTTTCATCGCAGTTCCAGTTCCTGGTTCATAATGCAAATAGAAGATTCTCACCTTGAAACATGTGGCATCGGAGATTTCAGTAGCTGTATTGAGAATATCATACAGGGAGCCGGGGAACAAGCAGCAGGCTTGAAACGGGCCATTTCGAAGCTTCAGTCTCCTATCTACCGCCAAACAGATTGGTCCTATATTTGAATTAAAGGCAAAAAACCCATTACAGAACCCTTGTCAACGAGTACTTAGCATGTACGGAGTCGATGTACTGCGTAGAGGCGTTAAGTGATGTACTATGTGCAGGTCACTAGTGGGTGAAAAGCTTTCACCCACCTCGCACCTCGTCTAAGACTTTGGTCTTGTAAGGTACAACTTACATATCCCTGCATATTAATATATATACTAAAACATAAGTTGAAAACCCTAAGTACATCTTGTGGGTAGCACTTTCAGTAACTGCATACTTGCCTTCAAGGGAGAATTTGGTGGGACGGGTAAGCGACTTCCCAAAGGACCTCACATACACCATCTCGCCGTCGACCTCGATCAAGACACCCGAGAGAGGTCTCAAGTCACCTTTGAACTCTGCAAAAAACCCCGTTGGATTATGGGGGTGTGCCCAAATGGGTACGGCCACAAGAAAGGTGAGGAACCAACAACTGATTTTCATTATTGATGGAACTACAAAGGGAAATAGTCACTATTTGTAGTAATCTATGATATTGATACCATGCAAAAATATCCGCTTCTGGGTTGAGAATTGCTATTTGAGAACAATAGTACGGAATCAGAACAATTTCCGACAACAATGTGGGGCTCGATGAGTATAAAATACACATACATATAGCTTAAACCTGGGGAAAGACAGTAATTCGGTCTATTGGACCATAGAATCAATGGTCATTTGGTAGATCTTTAGGGTTTTGTCTGGTCACGAACTTTTTCTGGTTTCTGATATTGATTGTACCGACCTAGGTTGACGGACCTGAAGGCACTGATCTGTCACTATACCCAGACTATACCAAGACGGCTATACTCTAAATTGTAACGAGGGCTTACGCGTGCATATAAAGTGTATCATCCGGGATGTAAACTTAAACCAGTTCCGCAATATCTAAGTTAATTTGATACATAGCTTATTGGTTATTTTTAGTTATGGTATTAATTGAAAGCACGCGCAAACCATTCTGTGTTCCACCTCCGGAACTGGAACCGGAACCGGAATATAAGAAACAGGTCTATGTGCCAATTCGTTTCCTCTTCATTCTCATTTACCATTACCTTTTCTCTGACTCGTTATTTCCTTTTTCCTTATTCAAATCTTCTTTAATTCGTTGTCTTGTTCAAATACTCTTCTATTCATTGTCTTCTTTTGTATTATCTCAGGTATGTTGAATGCTCGTTGGCTGCAAACGCACCGTTGACTTAAAAAAGCAAGTGCGCGCGAACGATAGACTCTCCACCACTCCAGTCCAGCACATCTGATATCCAAGATTCAAGGTCTAAGATTTCCGTGGCTACAATATTAACCCTCTTCAAATTAGTCTCCCATCAATGCGTGGTTTTTTAATTTCTCAATTTGTCTAAATCGGAAGCTACGTATCCTCACATATGACCTACCCACCGCCATATATGCTTTACGCTGGTTTTTTATGGGTAGCAAGGATTATACGAGCCAGAAAATCTTTGAATGGTAAAACAATTAGAACTTTTAGTGACCTGAAGATCATTTCCAGCTCACCATAGTTGCTCTATAGTTATATCCATCGGTATAGCTATTGGTATTACTACAGATGCTAGTCTGTCCGAATAATAGACCATCAACTATACTTTTTTTAGGTGCTGGACCTAGCTAAAGTTTGCGAATACTGTTTATTGCAGATACGAAGCCCACTGTATACATTGGTTCAAAAAGCTATAGGTTGGAACCGTATTCGGAAACTGAATAAGGTATTCTAGCCGTCTATATGCAGTCCGTGGTATTAAGTTCCTAAGACACACTCTAATTTAAAACAGCATCCCCTTAAAATGGAAGAAAGCTGTGAAATCTGGTCATTGTTTCTACTACTAGTATAATACTACTACTACTGCTACTAGTACTACTGCTACAACAATATGGTACTATACTACTACTATAGAACCAGGCCACTACTACCATTACTTTAGGTACTAGGTACAATTACTATATCATATTCCTAGTATAGTTTTGTTGCTGAAATTGTATGATAATCTAGTCTTGTATACTTAATTAACATACTACTCAGGCACTGCAGACAGTGCTTGTCAAACTCAGAATAGGCCCCAGATCCTGATTCCACCAGTTATATGTATCAAAAACATAAAGTTCATTGACCTTTTTGGTATTTTTGAAAGCAAGTTTTTAAAATAATTCTTTAAGTGTTTTTCCTGGTCATTTTAAAGGGACATATTCAGTAACACCATGTTGGAAAACAGCACTTGCTGTCTCTCTAGCACCGTACCCACGCACGTGACTTTGATCATGTGATACTGACTCCAATATAAATGACCCGATATCTAAGATTACCAAAATATCAGCTGAGGTACGATATGTCCAGATGTCTCTTGACACCAGACCCACCAATATTAATTAGTGTAGAGGTACTGATGTTTTCTAAAGACTTGGACTGATTCTCTTCGAAGGGAAGTACTGCATACAACGCCTAACACCATCAGATTGTAGGTTATCTAGAGCTAGAGTGAATACTAAACAGTACTATATACCATCTTGTGGGAATGGTATAATAATTAAGATTATAGAGGCTATATTACGGTTGCATTTGGTCACCTATACCTCCTGTAGGTCTATGGTAATATTATCTAGTACTTGTAGTGGGCTCAATAAAAACAATTATTCTAATTAACACACACTACTATAAATTAAAGGTCTCAAATATGAGATAGGAATCAAAAGTCCTCAAAAAATTAGAAGAGAAAGAGTCCTGCTTACAACAACAAAGCAGCGAAGCCGAGGATAAAGGCCCCTACGGCGTTCTTGGAAGCACCGTTGACAAGCGAAACAGTTGGAGCAACGCCGTTACCTGCAACAGTCTGACCGTTCAGTTGGGCACCGGCACTAGCCTTTGGTTGAGAAGCCACAGTCGCCACGGTTGGCTTAGCACCAGGGTTAGCATCTGGGTTAGCATCTGGGTTAGCACCTGGGTTGGCACCAGGGTTAGCACCTGGCTTAGCAGTTGGCTTAGCAGCCCCTGCGCCCTGGTTATCATTACCTGGCTTGCCCTTGGCAGGCCCAGACACAACAGTAGTCTCAGGCACAATACAGACCCCAGTGACGGTCAACGTAGTGGCAGATGCGACGGTCACTGTGGTTGGGTAACACACCACATCACACTTGGTGATGGTCAACGTGGTCTCGTGTGGGCAGTAGGTGGTGTAGTCGGTGTAAGTCTTCCACACAGTAACAAGAGAACCTTCACCGCCCTCACACTGGGGGCACACAGTATTGATCTCAGTAGTTTCCCTGGTGACTGTAGAAGCGTTCCAGTGAGATGGACCAACAGACGAGGTTTCTGCAACATCAGGCGAAACAGCTGGAGAAGCAGAAATAGAAGCTTCCAGTGGAACAGAACTTTGAGAAGAGACTTCGTTGGAAGCAGAAGCACTAATGGAAGGGTCAGCAACCGAGGAAACTGAAGCGACTGAGGAAGACTCAGGAGCTTCAGAGATCGAAGAAGACTCGGGATCCTCGGAGGTCACTGACTCGGGAGCTGCAGAGGAAGCAGCCAGAGAGGAAGCAGCCTCAGAAGACTCAGAGGCTGGAACGCTCTCAGCAGAACTTGTCAGGGAAGCAGGATCAGAAACAGCGCTCGAAGAAGTAGCAGACGAAACCTCAGAACTCAGTGGAGCCACAGTCGACGACGACGTCGCCGAGGATGATGAGGAGGACGAGGAAGATGACGTTCCATCATCCACAGGTTCAACGTAAACAGATACCTGTAGACAATTGGTACTCTCGGCGTTGCCTTCGTAGATAATAAACCAATACTCAGCTAAGTCATATCGTGGGCACGCATAGGCATTGATATTGGTGATCAAGCCTTCGTCGTCGGTTTCCAAGGGAGTTCCCGTCACGCCCTGACCAAAGGTGTAGATGGTATTGTCAAGACCAAGAGGCAATGAACTACCGAGGATATCTTCAGACAGATAAATATCGCCATCTCTGGTGAAATAAGCAGCAGGTGACGTCTGATTAGAATGTAAACCAAGGAGAAAGGAACCGTTCTGATTGAATCCAGTTAGATTCCCCTGAGCTCCGTTCTCATTTACGATCCGAAAATAGTACGATTCAGCGTAAGCAACTCCAGCGAAAGCAGAGGCAAGACACAAGCGAATGAATTTCATGGTTTCGTAAGGTTCAGAAAAACAGCGTCCCCTGTCTCTTTTAAACACGGCCAAAGAATACGCAGGAAACCAATTTTGTATGCAAACAAACGGGCAAAAACCATGTCTTTCCGGGAAACTAGCCACTCTATCCAGCATGCATGACTCCAGCATGCACACCTGCAGCCAGTGCTAAGAAAACGGCTTTTGGTTAAAGTGGTTTAGTCCATTTAGTGCAAGTTGTTCGTTCAGTCCATTCAGTCCATTAATGCAAACATGCAAACATTCAGTCAGTTGTATTGAGCCAACCAGCTCCTCAAAAGTCTTTTTTAGTCCATCTTCGGTGGTATAGCCCCTAGGATTCACCCTTTTAGTAGTCACGTTTCTTTTCTTCTCGAGGATTAGTACAGGATTTTAGCCCGAGAAACAGCCAAAATGCACGGAATTCATGCACCACGCCAAAAGCATCTGCTTTCCAGCCGAGACCATGCGTCCGGCCTTCTATACCGCCCGATATGACAACATCCCAGTATGACGTTAGGTACTCGGCCAACCCCCAACCAGTCTATTTGACACGTTTATTTTAATTTTCATTTTCATTTTCATTTTCATTTTCATTTTCATTTTCGTTTTTCATTTTCATTTTTCATTGCTCATACTTCTCAGCCGCAACTTCACTTGCAAAGTAGCAATCTCATCAACCTGGGGTCAGTGGTCCTATTTCCGATAGATATTACTGAAAGTGGTACGGCGCGGAAATTAGACCACTTTAAACGTGCCTGTAAACGTGCCCATCTGCGGGCTACTGAAAGTGGCAGCAAAGTGACCATAACAAGTGGTGTGGCGTGAACTAGTGGGTCCAGAAAAAAGCCGAGGTGCGCAAGAAAAAATGTAACCCCGCCGTGCTCACCGACCAACCGTACCGACCGTACCGATCGTTCCGCGACCATCCACCATACTTATCCACACTCCATGCCCCTCCACCATACTTATTCACGCTACAGGCCAGCTATTAATAGCACAACAAGGAATAAGCTTAGACTTAAAGGGATCTTAGGGGTGTATGGGTTTATATAGTATATTAGGAAGGTACTTAATAGGGTACTTATAATAGATACTATTGGTAGAGACTGTGGGAGACAGGTTTACACAGGTTATTATGGACCCTCACTATGGACCCTCATTATGGACACTTACTGTAGACACCAAATATTTGTATTGGGATTTTTGACATTCTGTCAACTTTCGGGGATTGGCATTGTCTACAAAACACCACACTACGCTGACGTCACTTTTGCTATGGCACATCTATTATATACCGTAGCTTGAGTAGACACTCAGACCGCACTGGTACGTTATACCTAGTATACCACATGTATTTCTGAGGAGGTATATATCTGGGAATCCGTTCAATAAAACATGGCTTTTTTTGGTCGATATCTTTTTCTATCCTTTTCAACTTACATATACTTGAATTTGAGCCTCCACTCTCCAAAATTTGTACATTTATCTGGAGTCTAAGTGTATTTTGCACCTAAAAACTTGTATGTGTATACGCGTGTCCTGCATCCAAAGCCACTCGACACTGAGATTCCGCAAGACAATAACTCAATATCCACCTGCCAAGCCCAAGTGTTGAACTCGAAGATTTTTTTATTTAGGTTTTCAGAATCCATTAATCGTGAAATATGTAAAATTCAGTATGTGCTATACCAAAAAATAAAACTCCCTACTTGAATATATAGTTACCAATCTGTAAGTCTATGATGTACTACAGTACACTTATACAGTACACTTATACAGTACAGTACTACAGTGCATTTACTATAGTCCTACGTTAATACAGTACTACAGTACACTTACTACAGTACAGTACACTTACTACAGTACAGTACACTTACTAGCTAAATATAGAAGTAAGCTGAGTATACTGAACACCAAGTAATATAGACTTTTCTTATTTCAAAAAAAGTCTGTTGCTTTTTAAACACTGAGAATTTCTTTTTCGGAAGTGGCCGGGCGGAAATAAGAGGTGGTGGCTGGAGTTGGCCGTGCTCACAGTGATAACTCCGAGTGTATGTTACTGGTGACACATTGCGGTTTCTTTTTTTCGCCCGACGCGCATTGAGCGCACGTGCCTCCACACTTCAACAACCCACCAATCCCCATTCAGATTCACCATACTGTAGTATTAATTGATAGTATATGGTGTTCTGTTTTGCAATGGTATGTTTGAATATGTTACTGCTTCAGTATTTGACCACAGTAGTAGGGCTTTTGAACTCCATGTGTAACACATCTATTTCGCACGGTTACGAGCCCCGCACGACCTCTTTCCTGACACCTACTTTCGATTTGGGTTGCTACGGTAGATCTATGGACCAATGTTATGCATTCAATGAATGCATCTTAATTCTTCTACACCACCATATACTGCACATAATACATTATCTCCTTAGTCTACATTGTCTCCTTAGTCCACATTGGTCTCCTTGGCACTTCATTGGTACTACACCTTGGTACTACACCTTAGTACTATAACAATAACTTGCCACCTTTTGCTGCGACTAAAATTCCACTACTAAAAACTACTAAAATTCCACTCCTAAATTCCACTAAAATTGTCATGTAGATGCTTGTACTAAATCAGACATCGAAGACAGATGCCAATTTCTTGGTTCGATACCAGTACTGTATCCCGTACAGGATCCACAGAAGATCCACGGTACAAGACTTTTAATATTTCTCTATACTGCAATTTTTGTCCTTTCAGTATTCTTACTGAGGGCATTATCATACATTTACTCCTACTCAGAGATTGTCTAGCTTGTAGAAGCACCTTTCCATAGCTATACACTACAGGCTACTGCTAATTATTACCACAGTAATATGATGGTTCATAGCCAGTACTACAGATAATATTTTAGTATGCAGTAGTCGCTAATATTACCAACGGGTACTATTGACATTCCTGTAATTCTATCATGGACAGGCTTACTGTGTAGCTCTATATGCAGGAAAGACGCATGAAGAGAATCAGTCCAGGTCCTCAGTAAACATCAGTACCACTACACTAATTAATATTGGTGGGCCTGGTATGGGAGACCTCTTGGTATGTCCTCCCTCAGTTGATATATATTCTTGGTGGTGTTATAAAATAGCGGAAGCTTGTCCTTTTATATTGAGGTGAGCCTTCACATGACCAAGGTCACGTGAGTGACTGCGGTATCAGAGAAACAACAAGAGCTGTCTTCTCAACAAGACGAGTGGATAACTATCAAACGTGGCTGCGCCCCGTCTTAAGACTTTGGTCTTGTAAGGTACAACTTACATATCCCTGTATAATATATATACTATATATATATGTTGAAAACCCTTACAGCCATACTAGAAGCAACTGGAGACTTCATTCCAGACGAATCCAAGAGGTACTTTTTGTGCGAAGAAGTGATTTTTTTTTCTTCATGATGAACAGGTGTAAAGTGTCAAGAAATTGACATGGGTATGCATAAACGATCCGTGATCTGCAGTTTCTCGTATCTCTCTAGTTTTGTTAGGAAGAATTCTGCACTATACTATACTGTACTGTAGCACTGTAATGTAGCACCTAAGTATTACTATAAAAGGTTTTTGGATATATGTTTTTTCCCATAGGATTTGTTGTTACATTTTCAATCCCAGCATTTTTTAGTATATGAAGGTACCTGTTCTATAGTATGTGTAATACACCAGTCAGAAACCAGAGCTTTCGCATGGTTAGATGTGGGACTGTGACAAACTTTGACTCCTTCAATATGCACTGACTCCTCTCACGTCAAAATCCACACATTAAAGTGTTTATTGCAGTAGTAATAATTACTGAGGCCCTCCCAATCCGTCTCAACCCAAATAATCAATGACCACTAGAATGCACACCTCGGGATTAGTCATTCTCTGTTAATTAGACTTTAAAAAAAAACACAGAATACAGTCTCTGATATAAACAGTATCTTTAAACTGTGACTCTAACAGTGCTGTGGGAAAATTCGAGAGGTGCGGAATCTGCTTGACTTCTTTTGCTCGACCATTGTGGTGGCCCAATTAGGCAAGTACCTAAAACTCCAGACGCAGCGGCCAAATCATCTTTGCAAGCATGTCAATCGGGACCTGCATCAAGAGACATCGAGAGATGACTCAAAAAGTATTTAAGATGGTCCCAAATCCCATTTCCTCTGTTTTTTTTCATCATCTCTCAACTACAAAAATGGCTGCTCCTCAACAAAAATCTAAGAAATCCACCTCTGCTCCTAAGGACAACTTCTGGACCCTCAAGACCAAATACGGATGGTCCCCAGCCTGTGTTATTGCTTAAACAATAGTACAGTTTTGAACTAGTGGTCTAGTCATGGATCAATGAGCTGGTTTAATCCTTGGTCACGTGACCATTTTAGGCTAACCTTGAACCAAGGCCCTGACTCTTTCGATGTTTACTACATAAATCTTTTTTATTTATCGATTAATAAATACTTAGTTTATCATACTGTAGAGTAGTATACTTCAGGCTTGCTGAAAAAATGTATGTATGGGTGAATATTGTTAGTGTGACAGGATAATGAGGCTATTCAATAGGTTCTCAGCTCTGAAAGTAGCATAGAAGACCACAAAAGGTATCAAGATACATGCAGTCTAGTACATAAGTCTTCATGTTTAGTATTGGCTGATTCACTGGTGATTATAGTTGGTACGCTGAATAGTCGATCCATTGTCCTGCACACAACATCCCTCTTCGTCTAGTATTACACCGTCAACAACCAATACCACAAGCTTAACGACTTAATCATCGTCTAATAAGCTCAAAATTAAGGGTTCGAGCTAAATGATATGGTCAGAATGATCATGGTTGCCGCTTAACAACTGGTGGTCGGTATCTTTCCTGTCAGAGTCGGCATTTGAGCCAGTCAATATACTGTAGAGGCCAAGATCTCAAGTATATCAAAGAAATAAGACCAAGACATTAATTCCTTACTTATTTATCAATATAATACAAGTACTCGTTATTCATTACTCCTTGGTTATTCTCGTTAGTCTAAGTTGTTACCCTTTACTCACAATGATTCGTTACAAAGGTACACCGTCAGGTCAACTTTTGATTTTTTCTACAATTCACAACAATCGACATAAAAATAACTGACATAACAATAATAGCCAGTCACCTGTAGATAGTCAGTAATTGACGGTACTCCATCGTGTACTAGACCCATTTAGCTTCCGGTAACTACCCTTCCAGCTCTCCCTACAGACTATAAAGTCCTGGGTTTCCTAGTTATTTCCACTAATTATCAGCTCTTCAACTTCAGCTTCAGCTTCAGCTTCTACTGTCAATATCTAACCCACTTCACTCTTTTTTACTATGAAACTCTCTCTCCTTTCTCTCGCTCTTCTCCCAGCAGCTTATGCTGCACCAGCTCAATTTCAGCCAGATGTTGAACAGAACCAAAAAATCGTGGATGTGATTGGAAAAATGACCAACAACTTACTTCTTGACACCGAGAAATTTGCGGAAATGAACGGTATGTTATTGGAGGAAATGGTGACTGTTCCTGGTGTTACTGTCAAGTCTAATAATCCAAACCGGATGGAGAGAAGAGGCTGGAGAGATTACCTTCCTTTGGTCAAGAGCCTTACCAAGAACGTTTTGGCAGGCGTGGGAGGCGTCTTAGAGGTCACTGGATATGGCGAGGTGGCCGATATTGTTCGTGTGGTCGAGGGGTTCTTGTGATGTTCACCTCAAACTTCAGACCCCAAAAGTACACACTCTAATACCAAAACTACATACTCCAATT
This sequence comes from Metschnikowia sp. 01-655c1, assembly GCA_002370185.1. NCBI lineage: Eukaryota > Fungi > Ascomycota > Pichiomycetes > Serinales > Metschnikowiaceae > Metschnikowia > Metschnikowia sp. 01-655c1. Next base: position 12,114 of record NKZO01001589.1, read on the forward strand.
GATACCAAAAACCATATACTTCATCGATACCGTAATTTGAATAATTTTAAGAAATCTGACTGGTAGCTCATAATGTATACTGTAAAAAATAGAGTTTAGATGGTCCTTATGAACTGGTTTCCATGTGATTATAGCTGTGCGAAGTATGAGCTCACCATAATACAACAAAATCTAGAATCTCTACATACCAAATATGTAGTGATAATGTTTTTGTACTCCCCAAATACACTTATTAGAATTTTTTTAATACCCTACAGTGAACACCAAGTAACCATAATTGAAGTGCCTGATTCAATTCTAGTGCCGGGTTCAGCTGTGGTGTGCTCAGTAATAGGCTCCTTATCACAACTAAACGTTCAGATTCAGTTCCAACAAATTGCCTCCAGAAAATCGAGTATCAAATTTACACTTTTTTATTGACAATATTACACCAAATCTGGTCTCCTAGTATCAAACACCTTGGGGTTGCATTCCAGACCGGTAAGTGTCTGAACTCAGATGGTACTCTATAGTGTTTTTTTCCGGAAAGGTCACTTCAATGGTGGAATCGAACAGCTCCTCACGCAAAACTGGGTAAGCCAAGAAGTGCACGGATTCTGTAGCCTTGCGCTCGGGGTTGACTTAACATTGCACCAAGTCTATCTCCGGGAAGTACACCTTAAATTTACTATTTACTTAGCACTGACTCGTATATAAAAAATTCAAATGGTCAAATACTGGTTAAATAACCTTTTCGGAACCTCACCTAATAATGACTGGCTAAGGCGCGTTCATTCCAGAGTTGGTGAAGACGTGTGGTTTGGAAGCGTGTCCTTGTTTGAGAAAAAGAGTTACCAAACACAGTACTAGCAAACCCAATGCTGGGAGGCGGATTTGGAGCCTTAGTAAGGGTATTCATCAATTTATCAAGGTTAGATAAGTACTCCAAAACACGTTTATCCTTTGGTATAGGATTCCCGGTGGTGGTGTCATAAATGTAGAGGTAGAGCTGAACTGGAACACAGTCCTTTTCTTGGATAAATGTGATAAGTTGTAAGTTGTTGGGGCCGGGGCAAGAGTAGAATTGCCCATTTTGAATCCGGAGGCTTCTATCTAGTTTCAATCTTGATTCCCGAAAAGGTTTGGGATAGGAGTCCGTGGGACGTGAAAACAGCAAGCACTTGGAATCAGTTTCGTAGGAACAGCAAAGTTTGCCGAAATCCAAATAACACTTGGTGGGGGTGGCCGAAGCGTTTCCATAACTCATCATAAAGCGATGTTCAGGCTTCTTTTTTCGCCCGAAACCATGAGGTTGAACTGATGAGTTCTTAAGAGAATGTTCATGGGGTCTGACTGATGAGGTTTCATGATACGATTTTGCCGGGGTAACATTCCAGAACTGTGCTAAATCTATGATGGACACCCGTTCCAAGGCATAATTCACTTTTGCGTAGATACTCAAAGGTAAGTATAGGGACTCACTAAAAGCATTGACAGCAAGAGAAAAGATGAAGATCAATGGAAAGGTTTTCATGGTGTTTGGTGTCTCTGGAAACGGGCCACCCTGCCGTATTTATCTTCCTTTCTGAGACTCCAAGGTATAGATTTTTCCTCCAATCAAAGGCGTCAGAGTCAAACAGTATGTTCAGAACAATAACCATGGAAGCCATGACCATGCCTTTTTCCATGCCCCTTTCCTGTATAGATGGCCATTAAGACGCTTACCCCTCTTTAGTCTATTGTCTCATTAACATAATAACTTCCAGCACTTCCTTTTTCTGGGCCAGATTTTGACACAATTGATTTCCTCATTGTTTAAAAATCTTCTCAATCCTTTTCTTTTTTATCTTTCTGGAACCTACGGTAACTCTGGGTAACAATTGAGTGGTTATTGCAGTCATGCTGAATACACAATGGGCAACACAATCAATTGTTCAGTTCAAAATAAGTAACCGGAGTTGTTTCAAATGCTTCTAGAAGAGTTTCAGTCATCAATTATGCAATAAATATGTTCCAATACATGGACACGCATTCTGTAGTCCTTTATAGAGACTAGTAGAAAGGATCAGACTTGAATTCAATATGCACTTCATCATCTTCCCAGTCATCAACACCTCGTAAATTGATTTACGAAACAAATAGATACATTGAATGGATGTTTACGAGAATATCCTTGGTTTGAACTGTATATTGGATATGGTGGATGTGCGCTGTACCTCTAGTCGTGTAAGTTGAAAGATAGGTGATGTAGTGATGAACTTGGAATTACACTTGTCATAAAAGAAGTTGAAACGCTTTTTTGGAGCCATAATTATAAGTGGAAAGTCTTTGGGAAATTGTCATAAAGCCCATTAGTGATGGTGTATTAGGTAAGGAACCGGGTGATGCTTAGTTGAGCTCAAAAATAGGACCCATGGAAAATACTCCACGTGGCCGCGGCGCTATTGTAATATGAATTCTTTCGCATAATTTAAACCGAACACCTGTATTCTAGAAACGTGACCAGGACAATAAGACAATAGCCTGGTCGTGTCCAACCCAAAAACATCCACCGGCTTTATCTTTAACTCTCCTACTGTTACAAACTATAACCTCACCCACCACTTGTAATTGATTCGCTACAATAATAACTATCTAAATGAATGCTCAATAAATCTAAGACATCCTAGTCTGAATTACATGTCATACTTAGGGGGAAATGGTAGCTGCAAAAAGGTCGTGTCATGCCCATTTCCGCCATACAGTGCAGTTTGCAACCCCGTTTGCAGCCCTCCTACTGTAAAATGCCACAGGTTTCAAAATATGGTGCGCAAACAATATGCTCTCCTTCCACTAAGTACATCTCCTGAGTCACTACATAGGCATATATTGACTCATTTACCTGAGCGTATGCGGAGAAGGTCGGTCACGTAAATAAGCCTCCCACCAATGTCAAGAACTATCTACACATACACAACAGGTGATATATTCTCGCTCGACATCTAATCTATACTACTCCATACTCCATACGACTCTATTACTCTTGTATTCATTGCAGTAAACCACTACTACAGTACCAAAAGTACTAACAGACCTTGATTCTGCAGACTAATCCTCCATTATGACAATCTACAGTATACTCCATCACCATTACAATTACTCCAGTACTATTAGATTTGTCTAACATTCATATACTAAGTTATCTTTATCCCTTGATGATTCCCTAGAGGGAAGTATCAGGCTACTCAAGTTTTCAACAAGCATCCAGCATGCACGGAGTCAAAGTACTTCGTAGTGTGTTGTATGCATACCAGCGATGCACTATGTGTAGGTTACTGGTGGGTGAAGGGGTGACCTGCCTCACACCTCATACTGAACTTTAATCTTGTAAGGCACAACTTGCATGTTGAAAGTGAATAATGATTGTTCATTTTAAAAAAGGAAGGCGCGCGCTCTCATGATAACCTAGACTGCGCTATACCGGCTTCTTAAGGCTATACTTACCTAATTTTATACAATAGGAAGATTTAGCTCTCACGTAATTCTTGTGTGTAGTGTTTTAGGGGAGCTCCTGATTTCTAAATAAAAAAGACCTCTTGTCCATATCCTGTTAGAACTTGTAGGATTTTTCCTAACACATCGTAGTGATTGTTGACTAATAAGAATTTTAGGAACATACCAAGATATTCTCTATTCCCACAAACCAGAACAGCCAAACAGCCAGAAACAACTCTTGTGTAACTCCTCAAATATTTACCCATCTTGATGAGACTATCAACTTTATTAATAGTGCTCAGTATACTACACTGGACTGTACTCCATGGTTATTGAAAGGACCACCTGATATGCCTGTCAAAAAGGCAAAAATGGAAACAACTACTCTAAATTAAATATCCCTGTATATTAATATATACTAAAACATATGTTGAAATAAGTAGTTGGCGGGGGAGCCAGTGTATCCAACCAGTTGATGCTATGTGCTGGCATTTCAAAATCCTCATGGAGTAAAATTGGACAGAATTACATACTGTTTCCTTTTTTTTGGCATAATAATATGATTTACAGTTATGAACACTGATCTTGATATGGTATGTGATAGTTTGGCCGGAATAGGGGGCCGCGGCCGGAATTGTCCAACTACAGGACGTCCAAAAGTCCACTACCCAAAGCTTATTGACTCAAAAATGTGTATTGTAAAGTCCGCAATTCCAAGATTTTAACTAACCCACCCTTCTTGCAGTACGATGAAAAAGTAGTCCGTCGGACAGATTGAGCTTCATGACTCCTCTATAGGCAGGGCCCTGACTATCGTGGATCTAACACTAACCTTCAAATCTATTACTGTTCAGGAAATGACTATGGGCTCTTTTTGTTTCACTTGGACTGCTTCAAGGGGCCTAATAAGACTAATAGGACCAATGGGACTGCTTCTATGGGTGACTGTCATGCCATGACTATGAAGTATGGTACAATACCAAAGATCATTCGCTTGGTATGCTACTTTTTGGGGCCACCTCGAAGGTTAAAGTGAGACTGCAGAGCTCATAACCCAACACGTCATGTACGTTTTTTTACACCAAAAAATTGAAAAAGCCCCTTTTACAAGGTCCTATCAACACTTAATCCTTCGGTACGGATTTGACATTAGAAAGTATAAATATTCACAATCTTTAGTCAATCATGGTTGGCAGTATTGGTTGTTTGGTATGGAGCATTCTTGCGCACCACGATCTATTGATGCTTAACACTTTGCGCTTGCAATCATGGAGCAGTGGTAACGTTTGTTAGATTCCTATAAACTCAAACTAAGAGCGCCGTGACAGGTTTACTTATCGACACTGTCTCAACGACGCGGATTACGCCTTCTTATAGGCCAAGCCATATTGGCCTGCATAGCAGCCAATATGCAGGTTGGCTTAAATAATCTTCCTAGCAACCATTTCCTCCTTACGTTAGAAATGTGCTCATCTGCTCATGCATCAAGTGTTAGAATTAACACTTGATTGTTCCTCTATTCACGTGCCGGTAGGACACGTGAACCTGAACTTTGCTCACGTGCCTGCTGGCACGTGATCATGAGGTACAGATGTCCCGCAAGTTCAACACGATCATGCGCACCAAAGAGCCATGACTTATTGAGCTAGATACTAAAGCCTCCTCATGTATTCAGGACCATATGTATGAGAATTTGCTATTATGCTTTTTGAATGTACATTTTTAGTGATCTTTTGGGAGTACATTATTAGTGATCTTTTGAGTATACGTTATTACGGTATAAATAGGCAACGGAGTGCGGCATACTTTAATATGTGACTTGGTATACGCATGGTGTGTTACAAATGGCCAAGTTTCAGATCACGTGGTTCAAATGGCCACTTTTGGGAATGACTCAATGACCACGTTGGGAATGCCTTAATGATCACGTTGAGAATGACTTAATCACCACATTTCGGATCACGTGGTAAAATTTCGTAAATGGCTGTATCACGTGTGCCACTTCTTTTTAAGGGTCCACAATATAAAAAATGCGCACTCTCCATACAAAAAAAAAACACCACACACCTGCACTTTTCTATACACGTTTCCTGGACCAACCATTAGACAGAACCCAGTCCAACAGAAAATAAAAACAAAATATGTGTTTTGATTTTGTTTCAGCTTCCACTAGTCATTGGTTACTCTCCTTGATTGACCATGGATGATTACCTAATTCAGTGAAGCCATATTGTGAAACATGACAAATGTAGTGTTACAACTTTACATTTCCATTGAACATATTTAGATTCTTGATTTATCTAATCACCAATTCACTATTTTCACTCATTCCCAAGTTTAATGCTTGTTTTGGAAATATTTGTTTCAGAATGCTTATTCCAGAAATATCTGTTTAGAAATATCTGTTTAGAAATTGTTGTTTCAAAATTGTTGTTCCAAATTGTTATTCCAAAATTGTTGTTCCAAAATGTTGTTGATCATGACCAACTTATGGTGGTTCGCATTCCTGAGGCTTTCAAGGGTGATACTCAATTTTGGAGTGAGGAAAATGAAGTATAATTGATTTCGCACTATCAACCCTCACTCCTACTCCAATTCTCAGTGCTCACCAATTCCCACTCCTCAATTCTCATTTCTCAGGGTACACTATAAAGGGTGCAGTTCAGTGCGCACTTCGCGCCACCCAATCCCCAGTCTCAGTCTCAGTCTCAGTCGTTGGCTCACGTGTCCGGTCACTGGTCTACTCACCAAAACTCCTGACTAACATACTTACAGAGCAATTATGAAGTCATGAATTATATCTGGAAGTGGAACTGGATTGCAGAAAGTCATGAACTGGAGTGAGTCATGAAGTGGAGCTGGAACTGGAACTCACTCTGAAGCTACAGAACAGATACCCTTTTTTCCGAACACTACTAAGTTCCCTTTTGACTTTTAATTTTTAAGAGATCGTGTTAAAGTCGTGTTGAAGTTGTGTTGAATTTTTGTTGAAGTGTGTTGAAGTGACCAGTTGGAAGACCTCTTGGTTGAGTTTCCATGATGGTCTGACAGTGGAGACAGTGACAATAAATAGCAGATGAAGAGTTGAAGAGTTGAAGTTGAAGAGTTGAAGTTGAAGAGTTGAAGTTGAAGAGTTGGAGTTGAAGAGTTGACGAGTTGGAGTTAAAGAGCAGTTAGTAATGGGTAACTCAGGGAATACTGGAAGGCAGAACATGGTCCATTTTGAGTGACCCACACGAAGAGTTCTATCCTCATCATGCTTCTGCTTTTTTTGGGACCCAAGGGTTCCATACCCTCTCTTCCCAATCCACCAGTTCTTCAACATATCGCTTTTCTCTGTCTTTCTACCTTATCTGGGCTTCTTTTTTCCTTCTATAAGGCAAGAGGTAGATTTCCACCGGAGAACAATAGTCATACTTGTCACTGGTGGTGATCACATAGAACCAGCCATGGAGACTGCGACAGGCGTAGTAATCATGGTTCCATAGCCTCAATTGTCCATCTATTTTCAAATCCGTTTTGGGAATTGTGGGTCCAAAGACTAGTCCTTCTTCTTCGACTCCGGCGTACCCAAAATGATGTGTTTAAGAAGTATAAGCATACCCATTGGTTAGTGTGAATTTGACGGGAACAGGAGTCCATCGTTCAATGCACAACAGGGTACGGCGCCTCTCGAAATCGGGAATTTCACATCCAGAGAGAGGAATATACCTATGCATGTGTTTGGCATAGAAAGCAAACATCAAGTTGAACGTGGACACAGTGTCAAGATTGTCTTCATCTCCACCCTCAGCTCCACTCGCAACTCCACCTTCAACTCCAGCCTCATGTTCGCTGTCAGAGTCCAGTCCTTTAGCTTCAAAAAACTCAAGGACTGATTTTCCAGGAACGGAATCAGAGCCACTTGAATTCTTAGGCCCCCCAAGAAGAGACGTTTCAGGAACTATATGATTGGAACGTTCCTCAGAAGAATCCTCATTGCCCTTATTGTCTTCGAGAACAAGTGACTTAGATACTGGTTTATCAGGAACAGACTTCTTGGGAAATTCAGGCACTTTAGTTTCTGGGTTTCTAGGACCAGAATGTTTGGGAACGTCAGAAGACTCATCATCAGAGCCATCCCGAGAATCATCCTCAGAATCAGTCGGTTTGTCCTCTGGGATAACAGAAACAGGCTTTCCAGGAACAGAGCCTTTATTCTGATAGTCCCATTCGTCTCTGTTAAAAGGCAAGAGGTAGAGGTCCAAATGAAAACAATCATCCTGAAGCATATGGTCGGACCCGTACGTTATCTCGTACAACTTCTTGCCGTAGACCTTGCACGAGAAGAACAGAGCATTTAGAACATTTCCTTTATCATCCAACAGCAAACGGACCTTGGGGATCTCTGGTCCATAGCCTACCAAGCCTTGATAGAACCATAAAGCTCCTGGCCTGAAGGTGTTTCTGGTCTTGGCATAATTATCTTCGAGTGAATTCCACAGGTGTGCCCCTGGACCTTCCATAGGATACAGCTCTAAATCTCCATCCATTGGACTTGAAAGAAAGACTAGAAAGCGGCATTAAAGCTCCACTGACTTTGGCATAGAATACCAATGGCTTTCTATTTACCATATTTGGTGACTCTTGCAATGTAGTTTCTTGTCTAGCACCAGATAAATTCTTGAATGTATCTTCATGGTCTATAAACTCAAGAGTCCCATTGAAATTAGACATGTATTTTTCCTCTTCGTCCGAATTGGATAAAGGTCTCAAGCTTGTTCCTATGGTTCTGTCATAGGACAAGAGAAAGATGTCGGCCTTGACACAATAGCTCGGGTACTTATTATAGGTGAAAAACATATCACAGGGATGATTTGGGCTATTACACATATAAAATTCCTGGTTCAGGATCTTCAATTTCCGGTCATAGCGAAACTTCTTTTGCAATGCATAAGGTCCAAACACAAAAATGTCTCGGTAAAAGCCCACAAACTGAGCACCTTCAGGCTGCACATATGTGATTAGCTGGCCTACCTAGAAGATAAACTCTTTTGGCGGTGCTGGATAACTGGCCGAGAAGTAATTTATGCCTCCTATGTGCATGCCTGTGAGAGGATACGTGACTCCATTGACTCGGGCAAAAAGTTCAACGTCCAGAAGTTTTGCTGTGCAGCCACCGTGGTGAGAAAGATGCAAATCCAGATAAGAGGGTGCATGGTGACGGTTGATGTCCTTGAATTCCAGAAATTCCACTTCGTGTTATATAGACTGGTCAAAAGTTTGACTGGTCAAATTTTGTACCCTATCTACAGGGAGTCACGCATCAAGAGAAGAAGACGGTATGGTGATTTTTAGTCTGGTCATTATATGAAGGGGTACTGCAGCCAAGCTGCAAACGATCATTCCGTTGACGTCTTTTGATTTACCGTTTGAAGTCAGTCACGGGATATAAGATGTTGGCTAGTATGAGTCGTTTAAAGGCTAGTCGAGCCGAACCCAAATTTCCGATCACAAATCCTCCAAACACCACTTCATTAACTATGTATAACACCCGTTAACCTGGCAACTTGGCTACTCTGATAAATGGCCAGGTGATTCTGCTGATGTAGGAGAGAATATTCTAACAATTGACCAAATAATCAGACCATTAACTATAGAATCCAAGGTCAGGAAGCGTTGATCTATTGAAGCTGTGTATCCTCAGCATTATGGAACTGAAAAGCAGAAAGACCATAGTAGTGCTTGGGTATGCTTGGGTGTACTGGTAGTGGATAAAAACAGGGATGTTTATTTTGAATTGGAAACCAGCACCCCTTCTATCACGTGATTTCCCTTACTATTATTCAATCAATGTTAATATTAAGAACTTGACACCTGGCCTTTTGGTTTCGCTGGAGCCTGGAAATCTGCTCAACAGTACTGATGCATAATCTCGCACACTAATTTCGCACACAATAATCTCGCACACTACAGTGTCTCTCAAAACTATTCAAATCAGCGGGACAAAATGGTTCAGATCACACTAGCAAAATTACAAACCAATGATTCAAAAAGTTTCGTACCCCTTCGCACAGTCTTTCTTTTCATTAGAATTCAATATTATGAAATCTTAAAGGATTGCCTCATATGTACTATATTTGCGAGTCTTGCAGTACCAATCAAGGGCTAGAACGGATGGAACATTGATTGGGTGTAACCCCCGAAATTGGCTCTGGCGAGAAACCAAACCACCCGTACACCCGGCTACCTCAGCAGAAAAAGGCCCAACGCAAGAGACCTATTTTTCATGGTACGGAAAGAATAATGGTTTTTGTGGAATTCTGGAATTCCAGACTTTACAATGCATATTTTTGTAGTTGAAAAGGTTTGGTGGTGGCCTTTTAAAGGTGCAGTGATCTTTATGGTCACGTGACCACCGTTGAGTTCCGGTCTCGTGCTTCTTTCCACCAATACCAAAACCACTACACCATAAATTGGCCAAATATTCAAGGAGAATCTTAATCTTGTAAAAATCGGACGCTCTAAAACAGAATAGGTAAAATATTCATTGCTTAAAAGATACACTACTACATAGGACCGAGTGTACAGTGACCCTTTGTTCAATTGTGCTAGTGTGATTCGAAGCATTTGCCGCACATACACAGTTTTTTTTAAAACTATTCAAACCAGCGGGGCAAAATGTTTCGAATCAAAAAGAAAGAATGGTTGGTATCCCTTCGCAGTCTTTCAAAGCAAATGGCGTCGTACATGAGAAAGGTGCAAATCAAAATGAGGCATTATAACTCAGATGGGGATAAGCCACCAATAATACCTAAAATCAAATCTTGTAACTTATGTTGTTTATCTTATTTTATTTTTTACTTTTTACCTTCTACATAGGTTTGATTTGCTATCAGGGCAATATTTACATATACCAAAGAGCTATCGATAACAGAATAAATGTCATCAATATTTTCTTGACTTATCATGTAATGTGCATGATTTAATCAAAATGAGACATTGCAACTCTGATGAAAAGTGCGACTTTATCTTTCTATTTCTCGTTCGAATCGCAGGGTTGACTTTGAACAGTCTTCAAATTGGAAGTAAATGACGAGAGACATTGTCTTCTCTCTTAAGGAAGTTTGTTTCACACCAACATTCATTAGAATTCATTATTTTGAAATCTTAAATCTGGAGGATTGCCTCATATGTATTATATTTGCGAGTCTTGCAGTACCAATCAGGGTCAAAACGGACGTAACTGAAATGCAAGGGATACGAAATTTGGTTTGTTCAATTTTGCTAGTGTGGTTTGAATAGTTCTGAAAAACACTGTACATTCTCGCACACTGTTCTCGCACCCAATGTTCTCGCACTAACGTCTACGCACACTATAATTGTCAACGAGTACCTAGCATCTACGGAGGCAATGTACTTCGTAGAGGCGTTGGATGCGTTTAAGTGATGTACTATGTGCAGGTCACTAGTGGGTGAAAAGCTTTCACCCACCTCGTCTAAGACTTTGGTCTTGTAAGGTACAACTTACATATCCCTGTATATTAATATATATACTAAAAAATAAGTTGAAAAAGACTTAGGTCTTGTAAGGCTCAACTTACATATCCCTGTATATTAATATACCCAACTAGAAATATGTTGAAAGCGCCAATGGTATTTTTGCAAGCCAAAGACTTTGTTAAGGATCATCAGTTTAGGATAAACCTCACGAGTCTCGCTCTTCTTATCCGTTGCCTTATCCCCAAAGATTGTTGTGTCCGGATATCCAGTCTTTTTATCAAAGGTCAAGAAGTGGATGTCCGCTTCCACACATTCACCATCGGGATAAACTGCGTCTTTTTCAAGAATGCAATAAGAATCTGAAGTGAAGATGCAAGACTTGAACTTCATATTCAGAACCTTCATTTGCTTGTCCAACACCAACTTCCTCTTTTGGGAACCCATATCATAGCCAAGAAAATCCATATAAACTCCCACATATACTTTATAACGTGGATAAATAAATTCATTAGTGACTGCATATCCGTCTTGGAACGTGAACTCCGTAGGAAAGATCTGATCTGCTCCATAGGTTGCGATATTGAAGGTAACCCCATCGATCTTGGAATTGGAGAATATGAGAGGCCTTAAGGAGCTGCCAATTTTGGCAAAAAAGCCCATGGCCTTTTGGGGGCTTTCCAAGGCACTAAAAGTGATGGGAGATTGGGTGTGATTCAGCTGCTTAGAGACCATAGAAATTTGGGTGTGATTCAGGTCCTTAGAGACCAGAAATTTGGGTGTGATTCATGGCCTCTACGGCCTTGAAAGTTGGAGTGTCTGCCTTGGACGTTGGAGTGTGTGCCTTGAAAGTTGGAATTTCTGCCTTGAAAGTTGGAGTGTCTGCCTTGAAAGTTGGAGTGTGTGCCTTGAAAGTTGGAGTGTCTGCCTTGGAAGTTGGAGTGTGTGCCTTGAAAGTTGGAATTTCTGCCTTGAAAGTTGGAGTGTCTGCCTTGAAAGTTGGAGTGTGTGTCCAGGTAGACGACGTTGTGGGAATTTGAGGGTGTGCCCAAGCAGTAGAGGCCACAAAAGAGGCCAAGATCCAATGTATAAACTTCATTGCTTTGAAACCTGGAAGGTGGCTGTATGCCATATATATACCTCCCACCGACCTCGTATATGGCTTCTCTATTTGGCTAGCATGGCCTGCACGAAACGGTCTGCTTTTGCTTAGCGTCATTCAACATCTCAAAGGAGGCCACAATACGAATTTTTGGTAGCAATGCAGATGTGCATAAGATGATATGATCCATACAATAGGAATGGAAAGAGGGGTATGGAACAATACACAGTTCCCACCAAAAAATCTCCGTAACAATTGCCTGGCCCTGGATACAGGCCCTGGTGCATCAATTTTGTAGTACTTATCTCCGTATGTATTTTAGGGGTATATCAGGTGGTCCTTTTAATGACCAAGGAGTACCAGTCACTGTCATATTGGCCGTTAGACAAAACGTTCGTAGTCTTATCAAAAGGTGTAAATGAGGAGTTATACATGAGCTGTTTCTGGTGCGTCTGGGAGTAGAGGACACCTTTGTATGTTTCACAGACATGTTCTGATTGAGTAGCTAACACTAGGGCTGGAGCCAGAGGTTCACTTATTTAGTTTCTGACCTCTGCTAAATTGTCAACATAAAGAGACCATGACCTTCACCAAGATCCAGAATTCCTTCTCAACACTTTTGTTTCCTGCACATGCGATTGGGTGTGTGTCTTTGTTAAAGAATAATAATTCCACTCGTTTCGTATTTCGGGTTATTCATAGCATGCAGTACAAACGTTCCACACCAACCACCAACCAATGGAACCAGAAAATAATGCTGTAGAATTTTTCAGTAGCGGAAAAAGTAGAGCCAAAAAGGTTCATTCGTTTCATTCAAGATGGTCATCTTAGCTTTGGCTGGTCTGATCTATTCCATCATATATGAGTTGGCAGAGGCCGGATTTGTCATGGATTGATGGAAAAAGTCGGATTTAAACAAAAAAAAAAGAAATAAACGGAATTAGTATTCATAAGTCGAATCACATGTAAGAAATGTAAGAAATGTGATTAGTAGTCTCGTCAAGAAGTTATCAGCCACCTTGCGTCTAAAGTCCGCCATTTGTTTAGTGTTAGATCCACCATAGGCCGGACCCTGCTTATAGAGGTATTATGAACCCCGCTCTGTCGGATCGTAATTATGGCCATAGCAAACGCCGTATCAATATTGCAGAACAATCCTTACCATTGTTCCACATAAGAGTTTTTCAAATGACACGTTTCTCTCAAAGTTATAGAGGCAACTTTAGTCCTCTGTAAGGAACTATGACGAACATAGTGACATTTAGGCATAAATGTATGAAGGAACATAACATCACGAGTGCGAGAAAATTCATGTGTGCGAAAAAAGACGCGTGGAATTGTCACTGTTAGAAAACCTACTGCGAAAAAAGATTGCGAAAAAGACTGCGAAGACTGCGAAAAAAGACTGCGAAAAAAGACTGCGAATTCGGCCCATGCACCAGTAAATTACCAGCTACTAAGTCCGCAAAGTTAAGGTCACTCAGTCATCAAAGTTAAGGTCACTCAGTCGGCGAAACTAAGGTCATTCAGTCCCCAAAGTTAAGGTTGCTCAGTCCATAAGTAATTATTCCCTTATTTTTACTGAGTAGAGGTACAGAAGTATATACAGAAAAGATACCTGGTGTTATGTTCTTCAATACATTTATGCCTTACTAATACTTTATTCGTTGATGATTCCTCAAGAGAGGAACCGAAGTGGCTAATATAACTTTGAGAGAAACGTGTTACCAGAAAACTCTCCACTAAAACAATGGTAAGGATTGTTCTAGAATATTCGAAAGAGGACCATTGTGGTACTTCGTGCAGCGATGGGGTGCGGCGTTTGGAATGGCCATTGTTACAATCGGGCAGAGTAGGCTTCATGAATCCTCTATAGGCAGGGCTCTGCCTATCGTGGATCTAACACCTGGGACTTTAACTCTTTGTCCCTTTTATGGATCCTGTTGGTCCTGTTAATCATGGCGTACAACCACGATATCTTGCCCAGTTACGATATCTTGGTGAGCATAAATTTCGTAGTCATCAAGATTACTATATGCTTGAAGAGTCACGCGTAAGCTGTTCCGGCTGTTCTTGCTGTTCCGGCTGTTCTTGCTGTTCTGGCTGTTCTGGCTGTTCTGGCTGTTCTGGCTGTTCTGGCTGTTCTGGCTGTTCTTGCTGTTCCGGCTGTTCTTGCTGTTCTTGCTGTTCTTGCTGTTCCGGCTGTTCTTGCTGTTCTGGCTGTTCTTGCTGTTCCGGCTGTTCCGGTTGTTCCGGCTGTTCCGGTTGTTCTGGCTGTTCCTTAGTATGTTCTCACAGACATTTCCCATTGATTAATCAAGACTAAGATTTGGGCCAGAGTTCCATATTAAATAGTTTTAGAACTCTGCTGAATTTTCCACAAAGTTCTACTATGTGACACTTCACTTTTCTTTGCTTGAGTATGCTTACCTTTCCTGGACTCAATTATTGCTCGTTCCAGGTATCAAGGTCAATTCCAACCATCGTGGATACATACATTCACACAGTTACAAGTACACTAGTTCAGGCGGAATCCAGCAAATACTCAACAAGTACTATCAACAAGTACTATTGTCAGTTACATTAGTGACCAGTGTGTCCATTGATTGGTTTCTTTAGCGACCAGTGCCCCTGATAATGAGCTTCATTAGTGACCAGTGCGACTATTCCAGCTGTTCAGTATCATGAAAGTCAATCTTCAAGTCTCCACCGAAACCTCGTTCTCCGTCATGCTTCCAGATACTTGCACGGTGGTCTAAAAATACTGTTACAGATATAAAATTATAACATTCTGGAGTTTGGATGACACCCTCAGTCCAAACCCGCACCTTCAGTTTAAGTGAAAGAAATCATTGTCTGGTGCTCTACACTGATTATTATGAACGACGGTGGTGGAGGATATTTGAGTCGTCCCGCAGGTGAATTTTTCTTTTAGAACAAATGGTACTATTAAACTCATAGAGCTTAAGGTTAAACAGCATGATTTTTACTAGTACAGAGTATAGCATGATTTTTACTAGTACAGAGTATAACATGATTTGCACTAGTACATATAGCATGATTTCTACTACTACGGAATACTGAAGGTTTGATGAGTGCTGGTTTGTAGAATAGTAGTTGTCTATACATGACCGATTCTGTATAGTGTTTTTATTTGGGTTCTAAGCACATAAATGGATTTAGATTGATATCGACTTTCAGCATCTTCATATCTATTTGTTACGTTTCTGCTTGCTCGTGTAGTAGGTTTCAAGATTGAGGTGGAGAAGAATAGGTTGGAGTAGAGTAGATAAGAATAGAATGGATGGAGTGGAATATATATGTTATTGTTAGATTCCGGTTACGTCAGGTACTCTGTTTACTATGTTCATTCGCCGATGATTCCTCCGGGGGAGGAATCTGAGGTACTTATATAGTGGTAAGATAAGGTGCGCGCTGGTAGCTAGCAGGTGGCTGGCTGATAGCGCGCTGGTTAAAAGTGTTGCGTTTTGTCATCTACTAACGCATAGACTGGAACGATTATGTATCTAATTTATACTCAGAACTTTTATCAACTCAATGTCGTCTCTTATTCTATATCTTCTTATGTTACCGCCCGCTCCCTTTTTCGCGGGACGTGTCCACTCTCATCTGTTCCTGCATATCACTGTTTCATCTGCCCTGCTTACATGCAGTCACATGGAACATGCAGTACATCAGAGGTGTACTGGTTCCTCATGTTCCAACAAAAAGGCCTTATACAAAGTATCAGGCAGAGAGGCTTCATAATATCCTAAATAGGTAGGGCACTACCTATGGCGGATCTGACAGTTATACCAATATATAATAAGGTAGCTTTATAAAAAATTGTAGAGGCTGAAGAAGACCTAGACTCAAAGGTTAGATGTAGGGCTATGTGGAGGTAGAGGAAGGTGGAGGGAGGTGGAGGGAGGCGTGTATCAAAGTAATTCAGGTATTACAGAACCTTTTAGTATAGGCATAATATTCTATTGTTCGGGTCCTTTCCAGAGGAGCCTCTCATCAGAGATGAGGTATTCTAATAAAGAATTCTTGTATAAGAATCCACTCTAGTTTAGTCATTCTAGATATTGTTTATCCATTTAGAAGCTCTCCCACTTCCACAAGGATTGGCCTGGGTTGACGAGATCGTTGTCGTTGGTGCTGAAACTGGCTCCCTTGTCCTCACCTTGAGATACAATGACGTTCAACCAGTAGAACAACTTGCTGAAGTCAGATGGGTCCCAGATAGCTTGTGCTTGCTTCAACACCTCCTCCTTGGGAATGGTGTCCTTGACAGTCAACTTGAGGTTGTGGGACTCCTCGTATCTCTTGACCACCTGCTCTGGGGTAAGCTTTCCAGATTGCACTCTGATGAATTCTGGAAGCTTCTCATTGGCCTTGGAGGCAACAGAAGCAATCACTCTTCCAATGTCGTCCAAGTGAGTGAACGAGAACTGGGTCTGTGGAGAGCCAAGGTAAGTCACCGACTTAGACTCAACGTCAATACCCACATGGCCGACAATTTCGTACAACCATCCGTAACCAGCAAAGAAAGAGGTGTAGATGTCAACGACCTGCACACCGGCCTTTCTGATCTTCTGCGAGTGGTCGGTTCTAATGGATGCAAAAGTAGGCAACACAGTGTCTGCGGTGGAGATCTCACAGGCAAATTGAGATGGAATGTAAAGCTTTGGCTTGACCAGGGTCACCAACTCTTCAATACCTGCAAGCGTATCTGGGGTAGGGTTGACGAGCGAGATAATGACATCAATACCCTTCAATTGCTTGACCAAGTCATCCTTGTTTCCAGTAAGGTCAGCAGCAACGTACTTGATGGTTTCGGTAGACTTCTTGGTGGATGGGTCACGAGTAAGAGCCAAGACTGGGAAAGCAAATTTTTCCTTGAAGATTGGGTTCTCGAAAGCTGCAACGGTTGGGGTACCCAAGAAACCGTTGAGACCAATAACTGCGACAGACACTTTAGACATTTTGGAAATTTTGGAAATTATTTTTAAGAGGAATTGATGGATTGTTAGGTTATTCAAAACGTCTCTGAGTTGCGGTTTGGCCCAATTTTTATACTTGGGGGGAACATCTCCGAGCAGTCCCAAAGGAGAAACCGATGTCCGAGTTCTTGGGAATGGAAGCTGCGCGTCCTGCGGCGACTGCCCAAATAGGGTGCGGCTGACAAACGAAATTTCAAACTTCACTTGCGTTGGCACCGGCTGGCGCGGGTTCACGCGGGATTTGGTGCGGCGGTTTCCTTATATAGTATAACTCCGCACAAAATCTGTACGTCAGATCCTCCAGAATAATCTTTCGACAAATTGTAGCTGTCAAGAGGTTATTTGGGTCCAGAGAATTTCTTTAATTAGTAATATCCCTCCATCATCCAAAAAAGAAAGAAAAATTCAATATTGAACGATAAGGTGATAATGTTGGGGATCTGTGATAACAGCAAACCTTTTTCATCCCCTTTTTAACATCCCCTTTTTAACATCTCCTTTTTGACGTCTCCTTTTTGACGTCTCCTTTTTGACGTCTCCTTTTTGATAAACTTTTTTTGACGTCTCCTTTTTGATAACCCCTTTTCTGAATACCTGACTCCTCTGGATATGTGAATGTTGGGTTGGCTTTATAGGACGTAGAGTCTTCTTTTATATTCCAGTCATCCTTATGTCTACAAACACAGAGTGGGGGAAGGGCGGTTTTATGCATCATGTGAAACACCCCAATTGAGAATGGATGCCTCAGCTGAAACAACGGTGAAGCAGTGCGCAGATTTTGCGCTTTCGTCGATTTTTATAAAAGCACGCTTGATTCTTCTTTTTAATAGCAGCCATTGCCTCAAGATATTCAATCAACAGTTTTGTGAGCTCTGTCTCAGACAGGATGTAATTGAACTTTGAATTGTGGATACGGGATTCTAGATTCTGGATGCTGGATGCTGGTTTCTGGTCTGGATTCTGGATTCTGGATGCTGAATGCTGGATGCTGGATGCTGGATGCTGGATTCTGGAATTGATAGCTATAGACCCCAGCTTTCTTCTACTAATTTTTCCATCGGTCTTTTCACCATATCCAGAATTGCCTAATTTGGTTCTCCTCTCAACAATTCAATTAAAAGACCTTCCCATTCCTGAACAAAGATACAGCAAAACAAACCGAACAAGCAAAAGGAGGTGCTGAAAAAAAGGAGCTTCATGCTAAATTCCAAGGTGTGTTCAGCACTTTCTATCCAGGACCCTTTGTTAGTGGACAAATTGACCATGTCTGGTATCTAGGCCTATAATTGAGCCAGTGTCTAGGAAGCTAGTACACCCAGATAGACAATGATAGGTGTGGATTGCCAGATGACGGCATTTCACCCCATCCATAAAGATCTATCACAATGCAGCTTCTATTGCAGTACCACTAGAGTACTAGTATTACTATTTAGCAATTCCATTATTTAGCAGTTCCACCAGATGTTACAATTTTTTACTTGGTTCATTCCTACGAGAAAGACTTCTTCATTGACTCCATGCCACTCTTCTTCATTGACTCCATGCCACTCTTCTTCATTCTCCATGCCCCTCTTCTCCATGGCTCTACGTATACCACTTCTTTTCAAGAGTAAAGACATTCCCATCGGTCTACTCTTCACTGCCTACCATTGATACTAACTTTTGGGTGGATACCTAGTCTTACAGACCTGCATAGACCCCCATCATAGGCCCCCATCATAGACCTAGGACTCTCCAGAACTTTCTCCTCTAACATAAGCAGACTCCAGAAAATAGACAGAAACAGAATTGAAGGTGCATGCGGAAATATTACAGTATTTAAGTATAAGATTATTGGACACTAGCTTCTGCGGCATGGTGCGATTCCATTGGTCGCACAGATTTCTCACCCCGAAAAACTCCCCACCAACTCCGCTCCCACTCCCCTCTAACACCGCTCCAGGACCCATCCAACAAACACTAAGTGGAACCCCCAAAAAGAAATAAAAATATTAATTCCAATACATCGCCAAAGCTTTAATCACATTGAAACAAGGTATCTTTTTTTCTTTTTTTTTCTTTTTTTCCCTTTTTCTTTTCTTTCATTAAACTATAATCGTACTTGATATTTTCCCTTACTGATTTCCGTCCTAATTTTGGTGTTGATAACCCATGAATTGATACTCAATTAGAGTTGATTGTGGAGTCAGGTGCGGAAACTTGCGACTTGGCTTGAGGCCTGGGTCTTGGAATTGAGAATTGCGAATGTCGCGCAGAAACTACATCATAGTCCAAGTGATGGCCTCAATCAGATATCGCGTGGAACGAATGTCGAGAAGCAGGGATTAAACCTGAGGGTCAACCACCTCTTAATGCCCGACCAACCACCAGAGTCAATCCTTTTCGTGAAGTTACAGAGTATTAGCTACTTGTTCTCAACTTAAGGTCTTAACTTGTTCTATGAACCTACTTGTTCTACGGCCCTACTTGTTCCGCCAACCTACTTGTTCCACCAACCTACTTGTTCTACAAACCTACTTGCTCTCAACTAGAGGCTCCTGGAGGCACTGCGGATATGAGTACGACTTGGCATGGATAGATATTGAATTTCCAAGGTTTTTAAGGTGCTTTGGGCCACAAACGATCCATGACTATTCTATTCGCAACCTCTCTGGTTAATCCATTTCCAAGGTTATTGAATGTTATAAAAAAGTCTTTCTAGAACCAATTCATGAATCGAGGTCGGGGTAATTGAAGCACGTCAAGGAAGAGCTAAGAAACCATTGATAGTGCTGAGTTTACTGATACTGAGTTGACTGATACTGAATTGGACTGATACTGAATTGTACTGGTACTGAATTGGACTGATACTTAGTTGGACTGATACTGAATTGGACTGATACTGAATTGGACTGATAGCACTGACTTTCGGCAACTATAGAATTATTGACTGACTTATTTAAAGCCATGCGTGGAATGGCCTCATGGACTATAATTGGTGGAGCTTGTTAGATTCTTGTTCTCGCGTTAAGTACTGAGTTATCTCTATTCGTTGATGATCACTCAAAAGAGGAATCTGAGCTGCTTCTTTGGTGTTTTCAAGAGAAGGTGTGGGTGGTAGATGGCTTGTTAGAAGGCCTTAAACAAGGTACATTGTTAATATCCGGCAGAGAGGCTTCATAATACCTCAATAGGTGAAGCTCTACATAGGGTGGAGCTCTACCTAGGGTGGATCTGACAGTGTTCTTCTTATACTCTTTGGTGATACTATGGAACGAGTGACCAGTGTTCTAAAAACCTGTTTCAACAATTCACTTAATCTCACTTTGACCACTGCTCAGATCAACACCTATTTCTTGCCAAAACGTTTACTACTCAGCAATATGCTCCCACAGTATGCCATACTCGGTCTCTGGTCTGGTCTCTAATCTAGTCTCTGATACTTACAGGCTCACCTTGTGGCAGAAGGGCAACAGAGAGAGAATCTCATTAAACATACTCATTACCATCATGGTTCCTTGATTCTCATTCTGTATTTATTCTTCAGTCTACTCGGACTTTATATCAGGTTTCTATCTCTTCTCTTCATGTTGGAGATGGATACTTCTATGGCTATTATTGCTTATAAGACAGTATAGACCTCTGAAGCACTACTGACTTAATAGTCTAGACCAAGGAGAAATTATTGGTTCAATCTAGTCTACCATACTCTCCAATCCAAGGTATAATACTATCCAATGTACAGACTAGAAGACTTGATTCCTGGAGTGGTCTAGGAACAGCTAGGAAACTGGAGGGCAGCTGAGGGACTCTGAAGGACAACTAAGAGACTATGAAGGACAACTGAACTCTGAGTATTCTGGATAATTGGAACTAAGGAAGGTCTAGATATGGTGGATCATAGATGAGGCATACACTGGTGAGTAAGTGGGCATACTAAAGATCCTTCTGGTTATAGTAGATCTAGGTCTTGGGCACCACTCAAAAAAGTCATACTGGGTCAACCATACACTCAAAAATAAAGTGCTATACCCAGTGGAAACCCCTCTACTACTCAATCATCCCATGCTCCACTCACTTTAGTGCCTCAGAATCTATGACTATGACTATGACTATGACTATGACTGTATACAGTTTTACCTGATAGTACATTGGGGCTGTTCTAGTTAACGGATACTTTACACATTGACCTCATTAAATTCTCCCCTCCAGCCTCATAATAACTAATTTCCACTACTTAAACATTTCAGGAGAGCATAAATAAGTATATAAAAAAGACTCTGTTAGATTCATAAAGCCTACTCTGCCCGATCGTAACAAAATCCAGGCCAACATTGTACAAAGTACTATGGTTGGAGTAATACAGAGTTTTCAGCCATCATAGTGGAGTATGCATTCGCCATCATAGTACTTCGTACCATCTAGTGGAGCGTTTTCCTGTTCCACGTTTCTCTCAAAGTTATGTAAGCCACTTCGGTTCCTCTCTTTGAGGAACCATCAACGAGCAAAGTATTAGTAAGGCACAAATGTATTAAAGAACATAACAACACTACTTTATGTTAGATTTTGTTAGCTCGATTGATACCTAATGGTTACTATATGCGTTCATAATTCCCAGACGGAAGAATTAGGCTAAGTAAAGCTGGATCTGAACATAAAACTCAGTGCTTGGAATTCAGTACTGCGTAGAAAAAGGAAGTTCCTTAGGAACTAGACTTCAGGAACTTGAAGTGCCTTAGAAACAAGACTTCAGAAACTAGAGTCTCAAGGATGAAGACCTGTTCAGGTACAATGGTCTTGACCTTTCCCGTGGCCAAGAACGACTGCACGTTCTCAAGCATAAACTTCTCCATGTTCACCAAGGCTTGAACGGAATGTGTGCCCATGTGAGGCAACGACACCATATTGGGCAAGTTGTATAAATCTGGAGACACCTCGGGCTCTAACTCAAACACATCCGAGCCAAAGGCCCCAAGGTGGCCGTCCTTCAACGCGTCGGTGAGTGCGGCCTCATCAATCACTGCACATTTGGCCGTATTGATGATGACCACGCCCTTCTTCATTTTCTTGAGCACCTCGGCATTGATCAGGTGGTGAGTTTTGGGGTTCAAGGAAACAGTGACCATGATCAAATCGACCATGATCAAATCGGAACCAGAGTGACAATCATTGCAAACTTTAGCAGTTGGAGTGGCTTTTCGTTGGCGGGTTCAGCATAGTCAGCCTTTTTTCATGGCTATCATACTTACCCGGTAATTATACCCAAAGGCGTTTTCCCAAGAGTTTGTCCCAAATAATGACTCACTTCCAACCTATCTGTAAATATAGGCTCAAATATGGGGTGTCTCATTCAGATTCCTTATATGGTTCAACACTTTATACTGCTTTAGAATAGGTACATCAAGTCGACTGCTAAGGTCTATATCTTCGTCTCCATTATGAAGAACTGTTAGAATTAATATGCGGGGTTAGCCTGTATTCCAAAAGGTCTAAGCTTCTAACTGCTTGTCTGTTAAAAGGATCTTGACCAGGTACAATGTCCTAACGGTATTCTGTATATCCTGTGGGCTACTCTTGGTAGGGACTCTCCAATCAGTGTTAAGACTATGGGATGGTTTCAGTTCAAGGGAGTACAACCCCTTAATCGAAGCAAGTGAAAGCACGTCAACACCCCAACAAAGGTGAAAAAGGACAATGGTGCCTAGTGTCGAGTTTGTCCAAGTAAATGGAGTACTTCAGCTGCGGGTTGATGCTCAGAAGCTGCCATGCATTCGTAACACCTTCTCCAAAGCTAATTGTCGAGATCAGGGCCTCCTCGAAATTATCCTTCCGTGGAGGAAGCCCAGCCGCACTGCCAATGAGGCCTTGAACCTGTAAAACCACCAACCCTATTGCGGGAAGTTATCTGAAGGGGTGTAGAACCAGAAAGGGGTGTAGTAAACCAGAAATGGGCTTAGTAGCATCGATTCCCAATTAACTGACACGTGTGCTCAATCCCTTATGGGTTGTATTCCACCCATATTGGTTCCAACATACTAGTACTAATACTATAATATTCTTATTGTGCTTCACTGTTCCTGGGGGTCCGTCCATTTGTAGATGAGGTTATGAGGTCAACTTGAAGCCAGATATCTGCACTCTATCCTCTTGGTTTAGACATAGATCGCATGTCTAACAAAATAGGATATACTGAATGGTCCGTTAGTCATTATTGGTGTATTTCAAACTGACCAAAAAATCTTAATGTGAAAAAAAATTTCTTAATATGACACTCTGGCCACTTTGGGGGGCTGGCTAATAATAGAAATCAAAGTGGGGTGGCTAATAATAGAAGTCGAAGTGGGATGGCTAGTTTAAGCGGGTCTTATTGTTTAGACCCATTGGGGCTTGTATACAGGTTTGCGCTACATAGAGTTTCCCACTCCTAATATCCTGCATATATATATCCAATCCTTTCAGCTAACAAATTTATAGGCACCATCAAGACTCAGTGTAGGAGGAGGACTCAGGGTTATTTATGTTGGATGGGCTCCGTGGCTGCAAAAATGCGCTCGATATACAGGTGTCCTGTACATAGGCCCCGTTGCAACATATATCATGCGCCATTTACATCAATTCCTGTACACGCTACAAATACTGTACCATCCATTCACCTATACTTCTCTATACCGTTTCCAAAAGAACTGATATATATTACTTTATTTAAAGGTGATAAGCCACCACTAATAATTACCATTAATTTCTATACTGAGTTTAGCCACTTTCCCAAGTTTTAGAAGGTCCCAGATGGACCCTTAACACACAATTTAATGAAATTTCTATCAAATTTAGACTGTGTCAGGTAAACTTCGGGTGATTATAAGGTCCATTGAGATTATGTGAAATTATTGCTTGTGTTTTAAAGTGGGGAATTGTTCTACTTATATAGACTGAGTAGGTGTAGAAGGTCGCGAAACGTGCACCATTGCGCTGTCCTGTATCTCTATGCCCAGTACCCCGACCAGTACCTACAGAACATAATATTACCAGTACCTCCATAATGAAATATTACCAGTGCCTCCAGAATGAAATATCACCAGTACCTCCAGAATATAATATTGCCAGTAGTAGTTAGATAAACCCGTACACCCCTGGAGTAGCACAACTAACACTTTAAGAATGTCAAAGTTCAATAGGATTGGTTGTCCGCTAGTTCTAGTGGTGGATTGGTCCTATACTGGACTGATTGGTGAGGTGCCCCGTAAAGGCTCCAATCAGATACTGGATAAGTGACCCTTATATTAGTTAAGTCTACCTAAAAGGCTGCTAGGTCACGTCGTGACTTCTTTAGGGAGTTTTTCCACAGAATGTCTGTCTCGATACTGGCACCTGGTGCCATGTTAGAGCGGCCTGATGACGTTTTCTCCCCAAGACCCAGGTTTATCGCATTTCCGAAACGGGATGGATGAATGGAAAAATAACCAAAACAAAAAAATGAGTTACTCTATCAATGAGTCATGTGATATAGGCTGCTCCTGTGTTGAGAAAACAACTCTTGCTGTTCCTCTGAGCCCGCAGCCACTCACGTGACTTTGGTCATGTGGAGGCTCACCCCAATATAAAACGACAAGCTCCCGTTATTTTATACCACCAAAATTATATACACGGCTAAAAGGAGAACATACCAAGATTCCTCCCGAACCAAATCCACCATTATTATTAATGTAGAGGTACTGATGTTCACCAAGGACTTGGACTGACTTCTCTACATACTTTATTCCTGCATACAGTCATGGTCTCAGTTCCATACACCAGTCGCAGTCACTATTCCTTTCACCACATCATCGCTTGGTTTGACGTCATGAAGCTTGAACTTGGCGGAAACTGATTTAAGTGACGAAAAAGATTTGGAGTATTCTGTGGGTTTGCTTTTTGTCTCCGTTTGCCCTATTGCAGTAGGGTCCTGCATCCAAGACGCCAACTCAACAAAGAGTTTTTGGAGCAGGTTGAACTCGTGTTGTTTTGAAATCACTTCACTCATGAGCACGGTGTCCTTTGCAGAAGCCTTCCAGATCAAGAACGAGTGTCTCGCGACTCCTCCATGAAGTCAAAGTAGAACTTCCACACAATGCGCTCTAAAAAATGGCAGAAGAGCATGTGATTTTATAAGCGGCATAATCTCCTCCTCAAAACTCTCTTTTATTCTCTTAACTATACTTAACGGAGCCTTTATGTCATGGTACTTTTTCAAGAGCAAGATCTTCAACTCAATGAAATTGGTTTTTGATCATCCGTTTTTCTCAAAAACAGCCTTATACAAGTTTCTAACGTCAAAAGGAAGCCAGGAAAGCGTGCGGAGATTTTTTTGTTCAAGAGAAACTTCGAAATACGCTGTAACGAAAGTTTATTTTCGTAGTATGAGAGTTTGAGAAGCTCCAAAAGCTCCTCTTCACCCTTCAAACTCTTGATATGACCAATCAAGCTCTTTTGCGAATACTTTAGTCTGTATTCTCAAGATGTGTAAGCTTCTAATGTGCCTTTCGATATAATGGATCTCTCCAGAAACGATGACTTAACGGTGTTCTAGAATATTCTGAAAGGTTACTTATAGTAGGATCGCCCAGTCAGTTATTCATAGAGTTTCAACATATGTTTTAGTATATATTAATATACAGGGATATGTAAGTTGTACCAGACAAGACCAAAGTCCTAAGACAGGGCCGCAGCCGCGTCTTATACTTTTCCTCTATTCTAATGTCTGTACAGTCCAATATTCTAAGGTTTGCACAGTCCAATATTCTAAGGTTTGCACAGCCCTATTGTCTGCATACAACATATCCACGATGTACCTTGCCTCTGTACACGCTAGGTACTCGTTAACATAGAGTGTTACTACTGTAATATAATAGGAGGTATTCTTCAATAAAGCTAATTTCAAGAAATGGAGTTTTTTGAATTTTATAAATGGGTTCCTGCTCCCTTTATATATGTGGCGCTATCATAGTAGTAACCTAGCCGTTGGAGAGATAGAGACTCTTACCCTAAGGAATGGAGTGATATATAGGCACCCTTATCCCAAGGAGTGGGGTAATGTGTAGAGATCTTATCCTAGGTTTATTGCTGTGTAGTTGGAATTGTACTCAGTCGATTAGATTTCATGCCTAGTATTTTGAGTTAAGTGAGTACTTGTCCAGTGGTTGGTCCATTGGGTTAATCCAATAAGTCAAATATGTTCGCACTTTTCTACACCCATTCTGCTATACCAGAAAAATGCTAATACTTCTTGGTCATACCAAAAATCACAACCCACTTGCTTTTTCACAAACATACTTGCCCACAGTAAAAGCAACAATGAATTGTACAGCCCAAGGAAATTGATACATGGAACTGGAAAGGATCATGGCACTATTCTTACTTTCCCCTAAACTCCTGCATATAGTCAAGGCACATACAGGACGCACACAGGACACACAGTAAATCCACCTTTTCTGCTAAGCCTTCGCCTACCAAGGATTAACGTCCCAAAATAGAATTAATACAGGTAGGTATATACCCCAACATCTATTTTTACAAAAACACACCAACATCTGGGCCTCTCAGAGAGCACCAGAACGCAAAACCCAACGAAATACACCAAAAAAACACACACCAAAAAAAATATACCATGGTATTTTTTAGTACATGTTCAAAAATACCCCTGAATTTAATTACCCCTTTCTGGTTTGCTCTCAGACTCAGCCAATCATTGCTTTTATATACGGCAGGTCTAAGTGCTTATACGCAGTCGCAACGTACCCACGAACAAGTGTCCTGTGCTAATCTGTAGATCCGCAAGTAGACATACCGCAAGCATGTATTCAGTACTATTATCAGTATAGCAATAATTGAGCAACACTAATTATTGGGTGTCGATCTGGTGCGGTGGTGGATGGTGTCGATCTGATAATCTGTCGATCTTCCGCAGTGTGGAAATTCGCACCCTGTCGGAATTCGCACCCATAAATAAAGCGCTATATCTCTTCCACCTCATTTAACTTCCCTAAATTACCACCTCTTTTTTCTTACTCTTTCAGAATACTAAGCTAAAGTCCTACTGCTGAGCCCAAAACCTACCACTAAAAAAATGAGACTCTCTCTCTTTTTGCTTGCGCTTATTCCAGCTATTTCTGCTAGACCCACTGCCACTGCAGCTTCGGAAGTTATTAAAGCCAATGAGCCTGCCACTTTATTACCCCCTGGATCCACTGAAGTCAACGGCATTCCCGACTTTACAATCCAAGAGTTCTCCAAGCCTGGAAAAAACGGTTCCAAGGCACTTGATGTTGGAAATTCCACCAAAAAGTTGACCACTGCCAAGTATTCCAATGCCACCAAGTACTCCAACAAAACTACCGATGAGTTGGATGAACTCAAGAGAGCAGCTTCCCTTACGCTCATTGCTGGAATGACCCAAAAGTTGCTTGGTAATGTTGACCTGTTGGCGCAGTTGACAGGTACTCCTTTGGATGAGTTGGTGAGTCTTCCTGAAGAGTCGTCCAAGAAAGAAAAGAGAGAGGAGGAGGAAGGTACTTGGCAGGATCTCGTTGAGAATGTCATTGGAACCATTGACATTACTGCTTTGGGCTTGGAAGGTGTGCTGCAGAAGAGAACCCCAGAAGAGGTGAACCGGCTCACGGACTCGTTGAAGAAGTACTTGTCTTCTAAGGATACCGAATAGTTTAATGCTATTTTATTGAGTAGACCTTTAGTTTAGTTCCATACCTTTTGGTAATACATTACATCCTCAGTTTTGACAGTGATACAGTCAGTACAATACTTTAGTATCAATACTTTAGTAGTACAGCCTTCAGTAATAATACTTCAGTAATACATACACTTCACTTATACAGTCAGTAGTACAGCCTTTTGTTATACAGCCTTTAGTTATTGTAGTTCCACTAGTACCAATATTATAGTGAGATGTAAAGAACACAGTACTGTTATTGAAAACAGGCACCTCTTGTTTGGAAAAAAGTGATTAATGAAATCATCAGTAAGATGGGATTCAAAAGAGCTACAAATGAAAAGGTGCATTTATAGCAAACGAAATGGAACATCGTTAATTAAATTGCGCTCTATGTTGATGATTTTTTGGTTCTTGGGAATAATATGAAAGATGTGTCAAGGACAAAGGAAATGTTAAGCAGTTGCTTTCAAATAAAAGATTTAGGGGAAGCCAAGAATTTCTTAGGCATTAATATTATGGTGGGAGATGGCTATACTAAACTACACTTGAGAGACTATATTGAATCATTGTTATCCAACTATGGGTTGTCCAGTTGTCATGGTATTCTGATTCCCGCTGATTCAAAGAAATTCGAGAAGATATCTCAACCGGATGATAAAAGTGTCTGTGATGAAACAGAATACAGATCAATTGTGGGCAAACTACTTTATGCTGCTAACACAATACGTTATGATATAAACTACATTGTTCTGAAACTTTCAAGATACTTGACAGATCCTAGGGAAAAACATATGAGAGCTGCTAAGAAGGTTCTTCGATATCTAAGATCAACTACAACTTTGGGACTAATTTATACACCCATGTCTGAACTTGAAACCAACAGCTATCATGAAACAGAATCGACAGCATATACGGATGCAAGTTTTGCTTCTGAAACTGATGAGAAAAGTCCATCTGTCAAGATTCCATTATCATGTATGGAAACTCTCCAGTTCTGTGGAAACCCAAATTACAGACTATGGTGGCCATTTCTACTCATAATGCGAAGCTGGTTGCTCTTACTACCACAGCGGTTGAAACCATATGGATTAAGAACTTGTTGGAGGAAATTACATAAGATACGATTAAGATCCACCACAGGTAGTGCTCTACCTATTGAGGTATTTTGAGCCTACGCTGTCTAATCCTAATGGCCATTCAAAGCGACACAAAACACCCAAAAATGATATTTTATAGTAGAGTAGTATGAAACAGCACTCCACATTCTGCCAAAATATATACGAGTTAGTACAGATTACAACGTACACTAGTCCAAGTAAGTAGTAGAGTAAGTAGTAGAGTAAGAAGTAATTAGTATAGTAAAAGGTGTAGTAGTGTAGTAGTAAGTAGTGGAGTAAGTAGTAGAGTAAGTAGTAGAGTAAGTAGTAGAGTATAGAGTACAGGACTGAAGAGTAGAGGCTACTATGGTTCAAAGTATAAAATAGCATACTATACAGTAATATAGTGTTGGATCCACCATAGGTAATGCTCAATTGAGATATTATGTACTTCGCTCCCTAGTCCTAAAAATGGCAATTCCACTGTGCCACACCTCCACCATCACTCTACGAGGTGCCAGGATGAAATGTAGAGAGCTTCCCCTTGCACCTATCTTTAACTGGTAGGATACGGTAACTCCACCATCAACTACTTAAGTAAGTTCTGATTCTCCTTCTGAGGAATCATCAACAAAAAACATGATGAAAGAGTACCTGACGTAAAAAGAATCTAACAAATCTAACAATATGAGTCTCACACAAGCCGGTTTGTAATAGAGCCTATAATTAAGGATCAATTAGCAGACGTTCGTTTTGGGCAATACCTCGTGACTGTGAATGTGGTGGGTATTTTCATGAGATGTTTAATGGAGTGTGGGGACCTCAACCTCGGAATTCAGATTGAATGGGTGAAAAAAACACCCGTGCACCAGGCGACCTCAGCAGAAAAAGGCCCAACGCAAACGACCTTTTTTTCGAGAGATTTATATGAAACTTGGTTTGTTGGAAATCTGGAATTCCGGACTTTACTATGCATACTTCTGAGCCGAAAATCTTTGGGTGGTGGACTTTTGGAGGTCCTGTAGCTGGTCCATTCTGTCAACGAGTACCTAGCATGTACGGAGACGAGGTACTTCGTGGATATGTTGTATGCAGACCCGTGAAGTACTATATGCAGGTTGAGAATGGGTGAAGAGTTTTCACCCATCTCGACACATCTCGGACTTTGGTCTTGTATGGTACGATTTACATACCCCTGTATATTAATATATACTGAAATATAAGTTGAAACATTCCGACCGCGGCCCTCAGTTCCGGCCAATTCCGGCCAATCTATCGCATACTATATCACGATCAGTGCTCATAATCATTCATCACATTAGTATGTCAGATACTGTAAACAGCCCATGTTAATTCTTAAAAAGCCAAGAACCTAGCAACACCCGTTGACTAGGCGACGCCGTTGTCAAATACTTAAGTAGCCTGATCCTCCCTCTGAGGAATCATCAACAAAAAAACATAATAAACAGAGTACCTGACATAACAGCAAAAATCTAACATGTAGTATAACATAGTAATACATAGTGTAGCCTAGTAGTCTATAGTTAATGTAGTAGTAATACATAGTAATACATAGTAATACATAGTGTAGCATAGTATAGCATAGTAATAAATAGTGTAGCATAATACTATATATTAAATTCTTGTTGAACGTTCATGTACAAAGTTACCTTTGTTGGTTGATGATTCCTCCAAACGAAGGAATCGAGCCAATTAAGTAGATAAACCCGTACACCCCTAATCAACCAGTTTTCCCATAATCAGGCCGGGAAGACTACTCATATTCCATCCTGGTAGCTCGGGTTTACACATTCCACCCTGGTATTTTGTACCATGGTGACTGAGGAAGTGGCATTCTGGAATGGCCATTGTCAGATCAGACGGCGTAGGCTTCATACTATATGGGTAGTGCCCTATCCATGCGGCTCTAACGGTATATAGTTAGTGTAGTAGTAGAGTAATAGTATGTAGTACAAATTAGTATATGTGGCAGTGAAGTAATAGTATATGTAGTATGACATAGTATATGTAGTATAGCATAGTATATGTAGTATGACATAGTATATGTAGTATAGCATAGTATATGAAGTATGACATAGTATATGTGGTAGTAGTATGTTGGACCTCTGGAGTGACGGTTATGGAGTCCTGATGGTCTGAAGATGAACTCCTAAAGATGAAGTAGAGTTTGTCTAAGTCATGTGGAGTAATCATAAGAAGGTAAATAAACGTAAAAAGCTAGACCATAGACATACCACACAGTCTTCTACTACACAGTATTCATACTGTAAAGTCTTCTTTATACTACACTATACTAATCATATGACAGACGGATTACAACTTATACCGGAGAATTCTTGGCTTCTCCTTTCTTTTCAAAGCTGTTGCTCAACATTTCCTCTTAAAACGTCTTCTGAGCTGTTACCAATAACTAATAGATCATCAATATAGAATTCTATTAGTGTAAATGAAGATTGGTTTTCTTCGGATAAATAATGTTTCATTGGTAGCTCTTTTAAAACCATCTTGTTGGTATATTCATTCATTACTTGGTAGGTAAATACACATAAGAAGAATACACATAAGAAGAATACACATAAGAAGAATACACATAAGAAGAATACACATAAGAAGGTACACGTAAAATAAGTAAATGTAAAATACGCAGTGTCTGGGCCTACAACATCAAGGCAGCAAAGCCAAGCATAAATGCACCCAAGACATTCCTAGAGGCTCCACTCACAAAGGTCCTGATTTCCGGGGTGGAGGTGACCCCTTTCCTGAGTCGAGGATTAGCCATCTTTCTGGGGTCTCCTCTCTCGGTGGCTGGATGCAAAGTAGGGGTTCTTATAACCCATTTGGGCTTTGCACTACTTTCTTTAGCGGACCCAGCTCCACTTTTGGAGTGTACTCCCGACCTGCTCCGGCCCTTGGGTGTATGGGTTTCTGGACCTCCACTGGAACTGCTCTGGGTATGTTCCTGGACACTCTCGGTAGCACGAGCAGACTCTTCTTCCAGTGTCACTGCCACCACACATACTCCAGACACAGTCAAGGTGGTGGGTTTGGAGATGGTCACTGTGGAGGGTTCACAGATGTTTTTGTTTTCACACACTGTGATGGTCAAAGTGGTGGGAGTAGGACAATGTGTGGTGTAGTCGGTATAGGTTTTCCAGACGGTAGCAGATGTGAGTTCTTCCTTGACAGTGGTAGCGTTGGAAGCCACAGATTTTGGAACAGCCAATTTGGACATTTTGGATGCTTTAAACCCTTTGGGTTTCCTCAATACTTTAGGTTTAAACTTGGAGCTAGAGGATGAGCTAGTGGTTCCAAACAATAAGTTGGCATGGAGTGCTTCTGAAGACACCCTGGTAGCCAGGGACTTTTTTGAGCCTTTCAATTTGCTAAAGGTCTTGGGTTTAGAGTCGGCCAAACGGGTGGCTTTTGGAGCATTAAAGCTGGTACCTTCAGACACGGCAGTAGCTTGAACAGTCACTTCAACTGTGGAAGTGACCGTTGACTCTGAATCAAGCCCCTTTTTCTTAGGCAAGACAGGCTTAGACCCAGACCTGGACTCAGAATTAGCCACAGATTCAGGAATAAACTTGGACTCAGGCTCCGTCTCAGACTTAAGGTTATATTTCTTGGGTTCCATTTGTTCTGGTTTCTCTTGAACCATAAGACCTTTAACCATTTTATTCTGGTCATATAAATCCTTTTGGATTGGTTTTTTCGTACCCTTGACCCTATTTTTTGGCTCGTATTGCTCTTGTGACTCTTCATTGTGTACTTTACCGGGAACACTAGGAACATTGGAAGCCCTAGGAACACTTGGAGCCCTAGGAACACGGGGAACACCAGAAACCCTAGGAAGAGCGCTATAATGACCAACTCTGGCCACAGTCAGTGAAGGCTTGGAGAAACGAGCCACTGGAGTGACTTTCCTGCCCTTATATGGACGGAGGTAGATCTTCACTGCAGAACATGAGAGTCCCATGGTGTGGTAAGTTATGACGTAGCGAGAAGAGGTGTTTTTGCAGGCCAAAAAATCATGGTTGACCACTCGGCGCTCGGTATCCAAGGCCAAACGTGTTCTGTTGGTGTAGCCGCCGTAAAAAAAGCCTCCTTTGTAAAAACCCACATGTCCTGGGGTCTGGCGATCCTCAGTGTAGGCATAGTTTTTCTCCAACATGAACTTGGGAGGCTCTGTTCTCTGCTCTGAGGCGATTTCGTCATAGTAAAACACACTGGTATCGCTTCTGACTTTGGAAAGCACTTGCCCGAAAAGAGGGATCATGGTTCCGTTGACCTTGGCATGGAACACATATTCCACTGGAGAACGGTATGCGCAGACTATGGCTGCAACCAATGAGAGGAGAAAGAAGTGAATGGTCTTCATGGTGAGGTTGGAAATATCTGGTGTGGGTGATCGGAAGGAGGATCGGGGATCATATTTATATATGGGAAATAAAATCACGGACTAAAGGTGCTTGCAACCCAAGAACCTTTTGCATCTTTTGCATTGTACGTGTAACAATAAAAATAAGTATCTGGAACATGCATCTACTGTTGCTCCTGCACACACCACACCTTTTCGTTCCTTGGGGAATTTTTACCTTGTTTTACTTAAGGTCTTTTTGTAAGGCTTGGGTTCCTTGGGAATTTAAGACGTGGGTTTCGTGAACCTTCTGTTCGCATGTATATACTCAAAAACACTCCTACTCTGTAAGTATACGTACCTCTACCAATAAGGCCACTATATACACTCCTATACACTCTATTCCTATACACCCGTGCATCTCAATCTGTCTATATCTATCAATTCTTATTATTGTATATATTCTTAGTTCCTAATTCCTAGGATCTAGGATTTGCAATCTCCGGTATTATGGAACGCGACCATGTTACAGCGCTGTATGCAGTCGGACGCGATTTGTCAATGAAACATACAGACTCGAGTCGTGTTTCAGTTTTGGAGGTTTTGGCGTTTGTGTTTCATGTTGGGATGGGGCTTTTTGGATATGATTTATGTCTGATTTCGTGGAAGGGAATGGAGGGGGGAGTTGATAGAAGAGCAGGGCTCAGAACTTTAGTAGCGCAGAACAGGGCTCAGAACTATAGTAACGCAGAACAGGGCTCAAAACTTTTTCCACCCTAAAGCTTCCTCTGATACACATGGGGCCATTATTTTTCAAAAAAGGAATAGGGTTGATTATTGGCCGAATAGGGGCCAAGTTGGAGATTTCCGTGTTTCATTTTCATGGCCCTGGCGTAATAAATAGGGCCCTGCAGGACAATGATTTCCACGAAGCAAGGAATGTTTCTACCTTACAGCCAAAAAAACGGCAAAAAAGGGGAAAAAACCGCAAAACCTCACTAACCGTGTCTCACATTCTCCCATGAAACTGGTTCCACATTACTTTCACCCATACCTTCACTACACTCTACACTCTACTACAGTAGACTCTGCTCTATTTCACTACTACACTCTAGTAGTCTTCAGACTCTCCGCAGTTCTTAAAGATCTTTAAATAATTATATTGGTTAATTTTATAGTAGTACCTCTAATTCTTCTATTACAGAAACAAATACACCGGTCAATTT
The DNA here is from genome assembly GCA_002370185.1 of Metschnikowia sp. 01-655c1. Lineage (NCBI taxonomy): Eukaryota > Fungi > Ascomycota > Pichiomycetes > Serinales > Metschnikowiaceae > Metschnikowia > Metschnikowia sp. 01-655c1. The sequence goes on from NKZO01001589.1 coordinate 46,539, forward strand.
CCTACTCCATTACACTCTACTACACTACAGTCTACTCTACCAGACTCTAATATACTACACTAATATACAGTAATATACTCTCCTAGACTATAATCTACTACACTATAATATACTCTACTACACTATAAGACCCTCTACCAGACTAACTCTACTACACTAATATACTGTAATATACTCTACCAGACTATAATTTACTACACTAATATATACTCTATACACAATAATATACTCCACTAGGCTAACTTTACTACACTATAAATTACTCTAATACAGTCTACTATACTCTACCAGACTATAATATACTCTACCAGACTCTACTATACTCTCCTAGGATATAATATCCTCAGTACACTATACTGGACTAGAACTAGATCACATGATACTCTATTATTTAGAATAAACCTGATTACAGTTAACACCATACTCTACTACACTATGTTAGACTAATCTATACACTAGAAGATACTATAACAAAATATACCGTAATGATTTTACTATTATAGACCCAAATCCACTGAATTCCACTGTACCCCACTATACTCTAGTCTAGTCTAGTTTAGTCTACTAACCACACTCTACTACACTACACTATACTGTACCATACTATAACATACTCTACCAGACTGTGATCTACTACACTAATATACTGTAATATGCTCTCCTAGACTATAATCTACTACACTATAATATACTACACTATACTATAATATACTCTACCAGACTATAATTTACAACACTAATATACTGTAATATACTCTACCAGACTATAGTTTACTACACTAATATACTGTAATATACTCTACCAGACTATAATATACTCTACCAGACTATAATATACTCTACCAGACTATAATATACTCTACCAGACTATAATATACTCTACCAGACTATAATATCCTCAGTACACTATACTGGACTAAAACTAGACCAATGATACTATTATCTAGATTAGACTTGACTAATGTTAGAGACATACTCTACTACACTATGCCGGACTAATATACACTATAATATACTATCACAAACTAGTCATGAGATGGATTTGGATTCCACTTCACTTGGGGTGTACGGGTTTATCTTAGGGGTGTACCAAAAAGAATAGGACTACTCCTGCAGTGACTAATAAGCTCCCACCACCCATGGAAATCGAATTCCACAAGCTTGACCAAGCCATCCAATATCATAACATATCCAATATCATAAAATATCCAATATCATACAATATCCAATATCTAACAGCATATAATACAGCAGCATCCAATACAGCAGCATCCAGTACAGCATTGACACATAATCCAAAAGAACATAAAGCCAGTGCGTATCTGTCTACTTCACCATGGCTTATCCCGTCTTAATCTTGACCACATGGATACAGTAATGCAATGATTTTACTCTTATAGACACTACTGAGCTTCACTGAATTTCACTGTACTCACTGTACTCTAGTCTAGTCTACTAACCACAGTCTACTACACTACACTATACTGTACCATACTATAACATACTCTACTCTACTATACTCTACTATACTCTAGGCTAGTCTAGTCTAGTTTACTCTACTAAACACACTCTACTACAATACAGTCTACTACAGCCTTCTCCACTAGACTATAATCTACTACACCATAATCTACTGCACTATACTGTACCAGACTATACTGTACTCTATAGACTATAATCTACTATACTATAATCTACTACACTATAATCTACTACACTAATTTACTACACTAATTTACTGTAACATACTCTACTCTACTCTACTCTGCTCTACTCTATATACTATAATATCCTCAGTACACTCTACCAGACCAGAACTAGACCACAATATACTCTATTATCTAGATTAGACTTGACTACTGTTAGAACCATACTCTACTGCACTATGCTAGACTCTACTATACACTACAATATACTATAACGAATTATACCGTAATGATTTTACTATGATAGACCCAACTCTACTGAACTCCACTGAATTCCACTGTACTCTAGTCTAGTCTAGTATAGTATAGTATAGTATAGTATAGTATAGTATAGTCTAGTATAGTCTAGTCTACTCTAGTCTACTACAGTCTACTCAACTAGACTATAATGTACTCTACCAGATTATCATATACCCTACTAGACTGTTAGATTCTTGTTGTAACGTTCAGTACTAAGTTATCTTTATTTGTTGATGATTCCTCAGACGGAGGAATCTTAACTATTTAAATAACAATCAGGTAAAAACAAGCGATGAGATGAGCCGATGACATGAGATGACTTCATCAGTCATTCATTGACGGATGCAGGAGTAAACTTCATTCGGTAACAAAAGAAACGATTAACAATAAATAAATGAGTAACAAAAGAAACGAGTAGTCTGACTCGAAGGCGAGTAGCTGACTAATCGACTTTCGTAGGCTCTAAATATACCGATGGGTAGTGCGTCTACCTATGGCGGTTCTAACATAGAATATAATATACTCTACTACACTACACTCTACTACAGTCTACTACAATCTACTCTACTACACTACAATCTAATACACTACAATCTAATACACTACAATCTACTACACTATATGTACCAGACTGGAACTAGACCAATGATACTATTATCTACATTAAACTTGACTACAGTTAACACCATACTCTACTTCACTATGCTAGACTAATCTATACACTAGAATATACTGTAATATTAAATTCCTGGTCACGTCTAGTACTCGAAGTTGAGTTGATTTGTTGATGATCCTGGGTGACCATATAGCTAGCCGGTAAATCTGGAGGTCGTACCCAACCATTCTTTCTTGTCTCTTACTGATGTCTTAGACGCACTCCTTTCTCATGGCCTTGCGGCATACGCTTCTCTTTCCGCTTCTCTTGCTTCTCTCGCCGCCCCAAGGCCCTTCAGCGAACTTGGAGAATCAGCAGTCATCACTTTAGGATTTGCCCAAACCGTTAACTCCTCATTCGTTGTATCACCCAAAACCCTTGTTAAAAAATATTCTCATGGCTATTCATCACTTGGCTATTATATTTTAACTGAATATTTCAACCGGAACCTTAGAATCCATTGTCATCCTTAGAGGGTCTCTGTCTTCCCCAGAGTCGAAATTCGTCGCCTTCCCGAGTCGAAATTCGTCGCCTTCCCGAGTCAAAATTCGTCGCCTTCCCGAGTCGAAATTCGTCGCCTTCCCGATTCAAAATTCGTCGCCTTCCCGAGTCAAAATCTTCACCTTTCACCAATCAAAAACGCTCTCCACATCTACCTTTACCTCACCATCGTCGTTCTCGCCAGTTTTTCTGCGCTTCCCTGTTTTTCAAAACGATTCAAACCTGCGCAGCAGAACGATTCAAACCACACCAGCAAAATTAAACAAACCAATAATTAAAGAGTTTCGTACACTCTTCACAAGCTGTTGTATACAGGATGACAAGGAAACGAGTTCAGTTGCGTCCATTTTGACCCTTGATTGGTACTGTAAGACTCTCAAATGTAGTACATATGAGGCAATCCTCCAGATTTAACATTTCAGAATATTGAATTCTAATGAAAGTTGGTGTGAAACATTACGCCATTTGGTTTGAAAGACTGTGCAAAGGGGTACGAAACCTTTTGAATTATTGGTTTGTTTAATTTTGCTAGTGTGGTTTGAATAGTTTTGAAGAACACTGTACCACGGTTTACTTCTTGGCGTACGCAGTCGCACGCTACATTTTGGCTGCGATTTCTGCACCCACCTTTTTCTCAGGAACACATCTCGTTCTACACCCTGACCATACTCCACACGTTTTGTCAGCATCCGTCGACTATAAGCCACCGACCATCAATTTCCTGTCTAGAAAGACCATGGTTGCAGGCTTCGTCCCATAAATATGCTTACGTTTCTTTAATGGTCCACTCTTCTTCCCACAAATATGCTTACGTTTCTTCAATGGTCCACTCTTCTTCCCACAAATATGCTTACGTTTCTTCAATGGTCCACTCTTCGTCGAATAATACTAAAGCCGGCATATTTTCTATGCTTAATCAACTCAACTCAACCTCCTTTACCTTTCACCAGTTTTTCGCCTGATAATTCAATCCCTTGTCACGAAAATTGCATTAATTTCAGCCCTTCCTGAACGCCCCGCCCAGATGACACACCCTCCACTCGTACTGGTGTCATGTACGCCTACGACTACTTTCGTCTCCACGGTCTCTTTTCTTCAATCGACTCCACGGTCTCTTTTCTTCAATCAACTCCATGGTCTCTTTTCTTCAATCGACTCCACGGTCTCTTTTCTTCAATCAACTCCATGGTCTCTTTTCTTCAATCGACTCCATGGTCTCCTTACTTCAATCGACTCAGATCGTGGACCTCAGTTTACAAGTGATATTCTCCAGTCCATCGTGACCTTTCTTCATATGGATTCTCACCCTTTTGGTTACCCAACATCTTTCAACTTATGTTTTGGTATATATTGATATACAGGGATATTTAAGTTGTACCTTACAAGACCAAAGTCTTAAGACGGGGAGCAGCCACGTTTGATAGTTATCCACTCGTCTATGACCTGCACATAGTACAGCATTGGCCGGTATACAACACACTACGTAGTCCCTTGACTCCGTGTGTTGACAACACCAGCATTCGAAAATGCCGGCTGAAAATTGGAACGAATTGATTGAGACTGATCTTCACCTGTACTGTCATCATAACTGAGACTGGCCGTCTCTCCTGGCCGTCTCTCCTAGCTGCGAGAGAATGCGTGCTCAAGGTGCTGTCTTGCAAGTCAATTCAAAGAAAACCCTATTCAAATTGGATCTCACATACATCACGTGGTCACCATTCCATTTCGATTTCCCTGTTCCGACTGACTCCTTTATCCGTGATCCTGAGGACATTATAGAAACGCTCTATCGCGTCTATTCCGCAGCAATCGCGACCCACATGGCTTCTTTCGATAAAGCTGAGACTTATTTTGACCGAAAACACAAGGACATTCGCTTCCAAGCTGACAAACAAGTCTAGGCCGACATGAACTGCCCAACCGGTTTTCCAGATGCTAGGAATTCCAAATTTTCCGACAACATTTTCAAAGGCATGGTCTTCTAACGTCCAAAACAAATTGACATCGAGGCTGAAGGGATGTTAGATCCACAATAGGCAGGGTCCTGACTATAGAGGATTCATGTGCCCTAATCTGTCTGATCATAACAGTGGCCAGGCCAACATTGTACGAAGTACTAAGGGCCATCATTTCGAAGTACTATGGGCCATCATTTCGAAGTACTAAGGGCCATCATTTCGAAGTACTATGGGCCATCATTAAGTATTAAGAAGTACTTTGATGGGCCTGGTGCTGAGTTTGCAGCCACCATAATGGAGTTTACAATGACCATCATAGTGGAATCTGCATTGACCATGATAGTACTTTGTGCAATGACGAACCGTTGTTTTAGTGGAGAGATTTTGGTTCCACGTTTCTCTCAAAGTCATATAAGCTGCTCACTTGCACCAATGACTCCAATAGCACAAAATGAATAAATTGGAGGGCACTGTGTTGAAAATGGTACGTCGAATTTGGCTCTGGGTGGGGTGCATGGTTTGAAATTGTTTTTCGGCCAAATAAATGACCCAATATAGGCTTAATTGGGGGTGAAGGGAATATTTAGACAATAAGCTTGGTTGAGTGGATCCGTGACGTGTTCTAACGCCGAAGGAAATTCTCACGTGATGAGTCTTTTTTATTTTATTTTTTCACTTTTCATTTTCATTTTCATTTTCATTTTCATTTTTCATTTTGATATTTGGTTACTTGAGTTTTTTTCTACTTTACAAAAGTACATGGGCTCATAACCAACGGGTGGTGGTGTGCTGATAATGGAAGGAGAGTGCGACTAGTTGGATGGGCGACTCGTATATCTGCGGGCTAGGGATGAGTCACTGCAAGGTTCGTTTTGTGTGCCAGAATTACGATAAACCGAGGCCACGATTTCTCACGATTTCTCCTCCCCTCTTCTCTCAGTCCACTCCCCTCTCGCCAATTGATTTTAACCTCAATTTTCATCCAAAAGGGGCCATTTTTTCCCCCATTTGCGGGGGGCTTTGTGTGAATTTTCCCGATCGGAGTCAAAGAGCGAGTCTATATACAGGACCATATATACACTCCCGCATATTTCCGAAATCGAGCCGCGCTTCTTCTCCCCGCACAAACTGCACCCACTCAACCTCTCCTACCACTCCAACTTAGTCCTTGGATGGCTTTGCAAACGTTGAAAACGAAGTCCATTAAAATTGTCCTGCAGACAATCCCCTCCCTTCTCCCGCTCTACATGAAGCCCTACCCCGCTTTCTTCACCCCGCTTTTTCTGAATCTCTTAAAACTTCCATCTTATCGCTCGGTCCTGCAGACAGCCGCAGTCCTACGCGGCTTCTCGCCTTTTTCGTTGACTAATAACCCACGTCTTATTTTAAAAGTCCGTTCTGCCCATTGTTTCCACAGCCAAGTTAGTCGTTCCCCGCATAATTAAGGTTGGCGTCTTTGGCTATCTCCGTATATCTGGTCACTCCTCGTATATCTGGTCACCCTCATCTGTCAAGATCTGGTTATAGTTTCTGGTTATACTTCGGGGAATAGTTTGTGGTCACGTCTTACATTCCCGGCGTTCGGCTATATATTCGGACGGGGCTGCTATTGAAACCACATACGCAAAAACAGACTCATCAATTCATATACCAAGTGTCAGTGGATAACAGAAGGCACTACAGGCACTAAAGGTACTACAAGCACTAAAGGTACTAAAGGCGCTAAAGGCTCTAAAGATTCTAAAAAGGTACTCAGGTACACGTGATCATATATAGTACTTAAGGTACTAAGAGGATACTAAGAAGGTACTAAGAGGTACCTTAAGGCACTCAAGGTACTAAAAAGGTACTCAACAGTTATAGGGACAGGTTCCTCAGAGAGGTACTAAGAAGGTACTAAGAAGGTACTAAGAAGGTACTAAGAAGGTACTAAGAAGGTACTAAGAAGGTACTAAGAGAGGTACGAAAATCTCTAAGAAAGGTACTTCAAAAGAACATAAGAGAAGTACTTGAGAAGTAACCATAAGAGGTACTAAGAAAGGTACTAAGAAAGGTACTAAGAAAGGTACTAAGAAAGGTACTAGGTATAGGTACTCAAAGGAGCTCATAGTACTTTCACTGGATACCCATCAGGTACAGGTACTCACCAGATATAGTACAGGTACTCATCAGGTATAGGTACAGATACTAAGAAGGTGCTCATAAGGTACTAAAAAGGTACTAAAAGGTCCGTTGGGAACAAGTTTAGTACTTCAGATAAGTACTGTATCAGAACAGGCACTCAAAGGGTCTTCTAAGAGGAGCTCATAAAACTCAAGAGGTACTCAAAGGTTCTATAAGGTACAGGGTATCATAAGAGGACTAAGGAGTACCTATTAGAGACAAGTACAGATACTTTTAAGGTACAGGTTATCTTAAGTTATCAAAGGTACAGGTACACGAGAGAGCTATCATCAGAAGTCCCCAGAACTTACTCATTGGGATACGATCTGGTCATAGGTCACAACTTCAAAAGAGGGTCCTTAATACTCATTGGGCTTCAGTACACAAGTACTCCTGGCTTCCCTCAGGCTTTTCTGCAACAGAATCGCCAAACCAAAGATCAAAGGCCAAATTTATTGAGGTCCAAGGTACTCCACATATTCCCCAGGTACTTGGTACTCCAATCTTATCTAAAGGTACGAATTTTTTAGTCTGGGACTTCTCAGGTACTAAAGAGATACTTTTTTCTAGTTCTGGTGGTTCTCAGTACTGATATTCGCTCAAGTCAGAAACCCAGGTCCACAATGACAAAAAAACCCATCAAGGAGGACCCTGTGTGGTCGATTCTCCCCTCATACGATATGTTCCACTCCACGTTCAACGCCGAGGCCAGTCCGCCCGATTACCCCGACGAAGAGTTGACCATTTCTTCCCGCTCGTGTTTATCGTCCACCACCGTCCTCCCCTCATGTGGAAATACCGTCCTGACGGAGCCAGAGCCTGTTCAGACAGTAGAGCCAATGGGACCGCTTTCTAATGTGTCCGATACTTCCAGCTCTTCTTCGGTGATTGTTGCCGACCAGAACACCACCAATTGGAGGGAAACCATTTTAGATAACATCAACGCCTTAAGAAACATCTCCAACTCCGATAATCCCATCCTGCAGAATATCGACATTTCCGTCCATTTCACCGAGGATGTGGTTCAAATAGGTGTGGCTCCCAAAATAATCGAGCCTCTGCAGTTCGAGTATACACAGGGCGATTACGTGAACGGGTATGTTCTTCTTAAGAATAACTCCGGGCAACCGATTCCATTTGAGATGTTCTATGTTCTTTTTGAAGGTCGTTTTATTGTCAAGGAAAACGTGACGGTGGGTCACGAGGTCAAGAAGGTGGAAAATATCAAGACATTTTTGGAAATGTACGATTTTGCGGCATCCTGGACGCCTCTACAGATATGTAGGCTCTTGGATGAGCATGAAAAGCATTACGAGATCCAGAGTCTCGTGGACCCGATCGATAACTCGGCTTCGTGCATGAACCAGAAAATCATCAAGCCGGGGGTTCTTTACAAACGTCTTTTCACCTTCAAAATCCCAGAAAATCTCTTGGATACGCAATGCAATGACCACAATCTTCGCAGCCATACTCTATTGCCTCCCTCCATGGGTTTGGCCGATCAGGAAATTGCCACGTGGCGCCATGAGTGCCCTCCGGTTACAGATTTCAGCTTCATTGATTCTTCCATTGGGTATGGAGTCATGGCCCGGTTTATTGGTAAAGCATCCAAATTCGATGTGCTAGAAGGAGCCAATGTCAAGGCCAAATTAACCGATTCCAGGGGTGACGAGTTTATTATCTTCAAACAAGCCACCACCTATTTACGGCTTATCTTGGAGCAAAATGCAGATACCGAAGCTGAAAGAGTGGTGCACCAGGAAACAACACGTGTGCTATATGATAACCTTATAGGCAGAATCCAAGAGAAGATCCGCAAAGGGAAGGAGTTGCAGAAAGCGAAAAAAAACGGGCCCCAGGCGTTCCAGGCCTATATTGCCTCCCATGACGAGTACCTGCATGAAGAAACATGCCACGAGTCCCATAAGAATAGGCAGTTATACACCCGGTTTGAAAATGGCAGCGAAAAGAGTCTTGTTAAGATCCATAAACATAAGAATTACGAGTTGCTGATTCCCATTTTGAAGCCCGCGCTTCTACGCCATCCCAAGTTCCAAGGTATGTTTCTGGTCCGCAGTCCACGCACAGAGTATATCTTGAACTACCTCGGTCCCCAGCGTTTTGGCGATGACGTCACAGGCAGAGAAGAGCTATGGCAGATGCAGGTGCCCTTGGAGATCTCTTACGTGCCTTCAGAACAAAAGGGGGTGAAGGTGCCGGAGGTCACGGCCGTGCAGACCGAATTGGTGGTGTTTACCATGCAGACCGAACACCACCCGTTCCCAATTGAGCTCAGCCACGACCTTTTATTCAAAAACAAATCGGAAAAATTGGAGTCGGTTCTGTCGGACACGTTCTTGCATATAGTGCAGAACCCAATACGGCAGTATGGCAAGGAATTGATTGAGTTGGCCAAGGATGTGGGCGGTCGGCACTTCCAATTTGAGAGTTCTCTTCAAAAAGATATGGCTGCTTTGGCTAATGCACGCACCAAAGAAAACAGGCTCAATTTACGGGAATCCAAACTTATAGAGGAGAATGGCACGGTGCAAGACCTTGAAAAACGGCACCGGGTGATTCTAGACCTTGACGATTCAGGCATGTATCGGAAAAAGTTGACGCTTTCGTTTAATGCATTGAAAGCGGAAAAAAAGAGTTTGAGAAAAGGCCCACTTCCCAAAAATTACAAGGCCAATGCGGAGTTTTGTCTTGACCCCAGTTTTCAGACGTGTTTCATGCTTCGGATGTATTATATTCGGATAGTCATGCATTTAAGCACGGGTGACCGGCTCGAACTTAAGTTGCCTGTTACCATAAGGAAAATGATCTGATTCGATATTGTTGCTAATGAGCCCTGAATCTACACGATGGAAAAATTCTTCTTTATAATGGGATTCACTGGAACTTATTAGTGGAATCACTCAGGAATACCAGAAATGTCATGAGGGATCTGGATACATTGTTTGAGATGAATTGTTGTGTCAATATCTGAATTGAAACAGGCTATAGTTGATACAAATATTGGTGTTGATACTGATACAGATATTGGTGTTGGTGTCATTGATGGTACCAAAGTATTGATAGCAGTCCGATGTGATAACAATTTCTGAACGGTACTGATATTGACTATGATACTGGTACGATACTGGTACTATACTGGTATTGATGCCGATATTTAAAGTGATACTGATACTGGTCTATGATATCAATATTGATGCTATTGATTTTGAAACTGATCTGATACTTGACTGATCTCATACTTGACTGATCTGATACTGATACTGAGAGTGTGACTGGGACTGGTTATTCCAGTGGCACTTATAAGATACAGATATGGGGCTGATAAGATACAGATGGTGCTGTCGGTTTGGCACTGATATTGATTGGCGTGGAAGGAGATGGTGATGGTGAATTCGGGTTAGGCCAGTTAATAGGGCTAATATGGGTTTCACACGACCCATATAGAAGCCCACCCAGCTTGTACCCTTGATTTGGGAACAAGCGTCCTGGCCTTTTTATTTATTAATTATTCTCTCTATATTATTAATTTATTTTATTATGAATGGCTACTGTTATAAGGAAATGGTCCCGGGTATACACTGTTTGTACAGTAGAGTAACATAGTAAATAGAAGAGTAGTAGAGTGGTGATATAAAGTGTTCTGGATCTCTACTCTATAGTCAGGCTAAATATAATTTCAGACTGTCACCAAACAGTCTAGTATCTACGTTCCTTGACCAATTGACCAATCAAGGACACCCAGTACTAGTTCATGCAACTAAGTGAATAGTTAGTTTCCGTATATAGTAGCCTTGAATCCACAACAGTACGTTACCCCTGTCAATTTATACTGGTAGACCACTAGTACTACCACCAGACTCTGGACAGAATTAGACAGACGAGACAGAGACAGAATAATACTAGGCCAGTTCTGTTATGTTCTTTAATACATTATTGTCAGATTCACTATGGGTAGTGATCTACCTATGGAGGTATTATGAAGTCTCTCTGTCCGATACTAACTAGAGCCAGGATGTATTATGGCCAAGATGTATTATGGCCAGGATGTATTATGGTCAGGATGTATTATGGCCAGGATGTATTATGGCCAGGATGTATTATTGATTTTTGCTATGGCCATCATAGTACTTCGTACCATGATGGCTTCACCATTGTTCTGGTGAAGAGATTTCACTACCATGTTTCTCTTCAATTGTTAGATAAATCGCACGGATTCCTCTTTCTGAAGAATCATCAACGAACAAAATAGATAACTTAGTACATAACGTTCAACAAGCATCTAACAATATGTTATGTTCTTTAATACATTATGGCTTACTAATACTTTGCTCGTTAATACTTTGCTCGTTAATACTTTGCTCGTTGATGGTTCGTTAAAGAGAGGAACCGAAGTGGCTTATATAACTTTGAGAGAAATGTAAACCGAGTCCGAACCAAATGTTAAGACGAGGTTTAAAGATAAACAAGACGAAAACGAGTTTCAACCAAGTTTACTTTAAACTTGGTTTAGGCAAGGTTTAAAGACAAACGAGATGAGGACGACTCTAAATCTCATCTAAACCTTCGGTTCAAACTCGGTTTAGGCAAGGTTTAAAGACAAACAAGACGAAAACGAGGGGTGTACGGTGTTACCGGAAAACTCTCAACTAGAACAATAGTAGCCATCATTATAAGAAGCCATCATTATACGAAGCCATCATTTTACGAAGCCATCATTGTACGAAACCATCATTTTACGAAGCCATCATTGTACGAAACCATCATTTTACGAAACCATCATTTTACGAAACCATCATTGTACGAAACCATCATTTTACGAAGTACTATGTGTTGGAACAAGTACACTTGATGTTGAAAAACGGCGATTGAGAGAGCGCGCTCTGATATGAATGGCTTTAACAATATCAGGCAATCAGTTTTCCGAAATAATCAATTGTTGAAGACAATAGATTGAACAATAAAGGAAGAATCCCCAGATATAAAATGGTGCCACCGCCCCACTTTATAATTAGATAATTTCAATCAACATCAACTGCCGGAGACATACCAAGATGCCTCCAAGAACCAGACCCACCAAAAGATCTCGTATTGGTAATACTTCAATGGACTCTGACAACTCTTCTTCTCCTACTCCTGAAGTAAACACTCCTCCTGAAGTGTTTACATATCTTGATGAGACTATGAGGTCAATGTCCTACAGTATGGAATATCCTCTGGATGTTACACCCTGGTTAATTACCGGACCTCCTAATGCTGCGACCGTCCTTGCGGATCTGGCGTTATATGATCTACACTTGAGGGTAGTGCATAGTTCCGTAACTGCATACAGATGAAACAATGATAGGCATTATTATTGAGAGAGACCATTTGTCAGCACCTCTCGAGGACAACCGTCTAGCTCTCGTCTAACTCTCGTCTAACTCTGGGCATTGTCTTGGAGAAGACAATGTAGATGTGAGAGGTTGACGAAGGAGAGAGATCGTTTGCGAGTCCCCAGGACTAACTATATAAAGCAAGGATCCTGCTCAGTGTTGAGCGGTATCAATTAGAAACCAGAGATCAAGAAGTCACCACTTTGAATAGCAATAGAGTTACAAATCAGATGACAAATATGATTATTAGAGTGCCCATTTTAATAGGGTTATTGAAGTCCAATCACATAACAGTACCTCTGTACCAGAAGGTACGTGCTAACGCGCAACACTATGATGACCATTGTAAACTCCACTATGTCTATTGTAAACTCCACTATGTCTATTGTAAACTCCACTATGTCTATTGCAAACTCCACTATGTCTATTGCAAACTCCACTATGATGGCAGCAAATTCCGTATCACACCATAGTACGAAGTAAAATTATGACATGGCTATTGTTAGAATCGGACAAAGTAGGCTCAAACTACCTCAATACTTAGGACACTACCTATGGTAGATCTAACAAGCCTAACTATCACAGTAGTCCTTAAGTCACTACAAAATCAATACTACCAAGTGAGACAAACACCCATTACCCACCTAATCGACTTTAATACATTAATTTCACTAAATATTTACTTAGGACTAATCCACACGACCTGGAAAACGTTGGTTAGAGGGAAATCCTGGTAAAATTGTCTAAAATCCTGCATATAAGCTCTTTTCCAAACCTAATGATATCAGCACGATTTCCACCAAACCAACGCTGAAAAAAACTCCATAATTCACTCACTACCCAAACAAACATATCTATACCATTAAACCCGTACACCCTTTTTTGGGCTAAGAAAAAACCGGAGTGGCCCTGTCCCCCCCCAGTGCACCCGTACACCACCCATCGCACTTCTCATCTCGCGGTTCTACACTAATCATATTTCAGGCACCCCACATCATGAACTTTCGAACGCACCAGAAGACATTTGTGCGTCTTCGAAGCGGTGCTGCTTCCCGGAAGCGGTTAAAAACACGGGCTTCTTTTTCCCGCGGTTCCAGCGCCTCTGGTGACCGATTTGGCGCGTCCGAACCCTATGAACGACGGAACCACCGGGAATACGCCTATAACACGCCCAGAAGAGCGGAAAAAAGCAGGAAAAACTGGAGGAACAATTCCCACAGGGTGTACTTTGACCCCTCCAACCTTTCGCTCGATTTCGAGAAACAAAACCGCGTGATTTTGGACGATATCCTTGCTAACTCCGAACATAGGACCCGGCTACGGAACCACGTGCCTGCCGAAGAGTGGGAATCGCAGCACGGGCTGAATCTTAACAAATTACGCCAGGAAACGAAAGAAATGATCTGTGGTGCACGGGTTTCCTTGAAAAAGAACCTAACGCCGCTTGGACTCGGGGATGTGGTTCTTTTAGATTTCCACAGCACGGAGCTCCATTTGGTAGCCGCCGAGCCACAAGGGTTAGCCTCGAGTATGTATACGTTTGTGAATTCCGAGGGCGAAGTCTTGCAGGGCTCCAAACACATGGTGAAGCTTCGGATTCCGAAGGTCTTGTCACGTGACACAGTCAAGGCGCTTAGTCTAGTTTCGGAGGAGCGCAAGCACCCCGGAATGGCCCCGGTCGGTATGCCCGAAAAAGGCCGCAATGCAACCGAAAGCCGGGGGCTGCATGACTACAGTGCGCCCGAAGTGCTGCCCGCTTCGGAGCACGACCTTGTGGTGGCGCAGGCGCAGACGCAGCTCTTGACTAACACCGACGTGTTAACGTACGTTGTGCCTTCTACTGCCCGGCAGGTGTTCCTGCGCTACTTGCGTCAAATCTCCATTGAGGCGTTTCAGAAAGTGACCACTTTCTCCAGCAAACTCGACTATATGCACAACGTGCTTCAATATGACCAGGGCAACAATATCATTACTTCTGTGCAGACGCTCCTGGTGTTTGAGTTGTTCAATTATGTCTGTGACTTCAAAACCACGTTGAAAGTGGTGGAACAAATGAAAGGCTCACGTGACGAGTACCGGGCTCTCAACCAGCACATCCGGTTCCCTCCCGGCACGGGCATCTCAGATGTATGCGTGTTCTCTGGACTTGCATTGCCTGAAAATATGCGGGAGAACTTTGCGTTTTCGAGCCACAAGGTGAGCTCGTATATTGCGTTCATGATTGCGCTTCTGCGCTCCAGCCGCATGTGGAAGATCAACACGCAAATGTCCCTGAAAACCCCGTTAAGTGTGGATATTCTTCCTGTACATAAGGGTTTGATGGTCACATCTACCACTGATTTTTTGAAGCAACCCAAATCCATTCAAGAGTTTGCCCTGGCGTACGTGGACTATATGCAGGACCCTTCCCGACCTTTTCCCCGCCGTTTTGAGCCCGTGGTCCAAATGCTCAAGGACTTCGTGGCAGAGAATATCGTCAATGACACCTCCATGGAGAGTTTGGCCAGCAAATTAGTGCGTGCCGTGGACGACAGGGTGGGCAAACGGGGTGGGCCTGCATATAGTGCAGAATACTCCAAGTCACGTGCGTACGACATCATCATAGCCTTAAGCAACGTGGCGGAGACCAATCCGGCATATTGGAACGAGTCTTTGGGGTTACCGGGAACGGGCACGTCACGTGACTCCGATTCTTTTGCCACGTACTTTCAGTACGTCGACAGCGAGTTTCCGACCCGGGAATCGGTGTTGGGGAAATTATTGCCTAATCGGGAAACGAAACCCGAAACCGTTGAAACTCATCCAAATCCTGAAACCGAACCTCAATCTGAAACATCTACTACTCAAGGTGGAGAAGAAAAGGGATTATCTGCAGGAATCCTTAATGACTTTTACCATGACGATCCCGTTGGTCATGTCCGAACGGATTTTGGATCTGTTCCTGTATACTGCATCGACCTGGCCACAGCCCACGAAATCGACGACGGGATTGCCATCCAGGCACAAAGGTATACCTACAAAATCACGGTGCACGTGGCCAACCCCACGTCGTACCTCAAACCGGAATCGATTTTGAGTCAGATTGCATTCAAAAAGGGGGCCACGGTCTATATGCCGGAAGGCCCCAGTATGATGCTTCCCCAGCTCATGTCTCGGCTCTGTGGGCTCAATGGAACCGCCAAAAAAACACGGACGATAGCCATTGAGTATACGTTGGATAAACAAGCCGTGGACCGCTATATCTCTGCCGCCCAAAGAGGAGATACGGAGGTGGACGATGAAGTGGCCCATACCATTATGCAGGACATGAAACAGACCTCCTGCATACGGTTCTATCACGTGAGCAACTTCCCCAAAGGGTTCACGTATGAAAAAGTGAACACGGTGCTCCGGCGAAACCAGCGGGATTTCGAAGAAGGTCGTCTATGTGCAGGCTCCCATGAAGATAATCTCTTCAAATTATATCATATATCCTGCATATTGAAGCATGTTAGGGTCAAACTCGGCCACGGGTTGCTTTTGAACGGAGAAAAACCTCGAGTTTCGGTTACCCACGAAAACAGCTTGCAGAAAACCGAATTCAAGCCAATCCTGCATGGATGGACGATTTCTGCCCCAAGACCAGGAGTTGACCAGACGCCGGTGATCTCTATTGTGCAGGAAGTCAACCAGAACAACGAGTCCCAATCGCAACAACTCGTTTCGGAGCACATGATCGGGGCCAACTATGCAGGAGCACATTATGCAGAGAAGCAGCACATCCCGTTCATCCACCGTACACAGGAATTGGATCTCTCTGTTGGGGCCCGAAATGAACTCAGACGGATCATGCAGCGGGTGTATGCAGGACGCGGAGAACTTTCGATCGAAGAAACGTCTCAGATTCTTTCGGTGATGACGTCAGCCAATTATGAGGTTTCCCGCAAGAAGCACGAGTCGTTGGGGCTCGAGCTTTACCTGAATTTGACATCTCCGTTGCGGAGATATATCGATATGGTGAACCACTGGAACGTGCAGGAGTATGTGCAGGACCTGCAGCCAAAATACCGACAGGCGGGCGATTTGGAGTACATTGCCAACCGGCTCCAGATTAGCGAGGCCATCACCAAAAATGCGGTGCGGAAATCGGAAGCGTTCTGGATGGGGAAGTTTTTGGAGCGGTATTTTGCGGTGGAACCAGAGATGGCGGAGAAAGACCGCATGCGGTTTGCGGTGCTTCTTCGGAGTGATGCCACAACGGGTGATATCCGCGCGGAGTTAGTCGGATTCGGCGCGATGCGTCTTTCCATCGTGCTGGACGAAAACGTCCGTCTGAAGTTTGCCCTGGGTGAGTTCCATATTGGGAAGGTGTTGCACGATGTCAAGTTCCACGTGGTCAAGTTGGACTGCATCGAAAACGACCTTACCATCGAATTGTTGTCTTGTAAATAATGGGAGTGTATATAGCCCAACAGACCCAGAACACCAAATGAAGAGCTAAGGACCGAATGGCTTAGAATACATATAGATCATTATTCAGTCTAGTAAAGAAGACAGTATGCAGGACATGGACGTTTGGGACACCCCTAAGATTCGTTTGGGAAAACGGTAACAACGTGAGTGCGCTCTGAGTCCCATGGCTTGCAGGGATAGTGCGAACAAGCACCTCTTCTTATGCACCAGTTCTTCATATGCACCAGTTCTTCATATGCATCTGTTCTTCATATGCACCGGTGGTTACTACAACCGCCAGTAATGTGAAGGTAGAGCTCCCATATAAATAAAGGAGTCTGGACCATATCCATCCTTTCAAATAACTCAATCAAATATCGTGTCCTAACCCAATCAAATATCATCTGTCACAGCTCAATCAAATATCATCTGTTAGATCCACGATAGGCAGGGCCCTGCCTATAGAGGATTCATGAAGCCTACTCTGTCCGATCGTAGCAATGGCCATTCCAAACGCCGTGTCAGCCCTTTTGGAATATTCTGGAACAATCCTTACCATTGTTCTAGTGGAGAGTTTTCCGGTTCCACGTTTCTCTCAAAGTTATATAAGCCACTTCGGTTTCTCTCTTTGGGGATCCATCAACGAGCAAGGTATTAGTAATGCATAAATGTATTAGAGAACATAACATCATCTGTCATAACTCAATCAAATATCATTTGACTGGGGTATACCAAGATGCCTCCAAGAGCCACCCACCGAATGACCTCGATCTGATGATTCTCCAATGGACACTGAAAATACTACCTCCTCTTTCTCTCTTGAAGTACACACTTCTCCTGAAGTAAGCACTTTCTGAAGTAAACACTTTCTGAAGTAAACACTTTCTGAAGTAAACACTTTCTGTAGTGTTTATATATCTGACGAGACTAGAGGACAGCGTCCTTCAGTAATTGCGCACTGGACATTACACCTTTATATATCGCAGACTCCAGAATTGCAGCCATGCACAAACCCCACTTTTACTACCCTCACTTTTACGAGCCCCACTTTTTGCCACCCATTTTTGTATATATAAGTAGGCCTCCCTTTCCATATTTTTGCTTCCACATTTTGATCCCATTGATCCCACATTTTGCTCCCACATTTTTTATTCAACTCTTTAGAATGAAAGGGAAGCTCCTTGGGAATTCCTAACTGTCTCTATGCGAACAAACCCGGTTTTTATTTAAGGATTTTTGGTTTTCATTTAATATTTTGGGAAGTATTATAGGGAAACAGTGCCTGTTTAATACTCAGCCTTCCTATTTTAGCCTATTGGGAATGTATTGAGAATTGGTCACTTAAGCTTGGGGCAGTGTTTCAGATATCGCACTCTGGACTCATCATGTACCGTCCTCTCAGCAAGGGAAATATATTAGTTGACCATTCGATGATTCCTGAATTAACGAGAATTTTAATTGTGAATAATTCAGATTATTGAGAACTTTAATTGTGAATAATTCAGATTATTGAGAACTTTAATTGTGAATAATTCAGATTATTGATTAAACAACGATTTGTATTCCTGGGTATGTTCTAAGATATTACACTTTGAAGTGTAAAGACGCTGAAAAATGCGAACAAAAAGGAGTTATAATTACTATTATTTCTTTTACTGCTACTAATGTTTATATTACTGACTACTGGATGCTTGCTACTGACTATGGAGTATTTTATAAACTATAGAATAACTACCGTTGGAACTGCTATTAGAAGAATACGCCAAAAATGTCAATCTGCTTATAAAATTGTCGAGTTGCTTATAATAACTGTGGAGCTGTTTTTGAAATAGTCGAGCTGCTTATAAAAGTAGTCGATTTGCTGCTGATTCCTATGCTTGTTCTTTTCACCCAAGTTTCCGTCTTGCACTGCGCGGTGATCTTTGTTAATTAGGCAGTTCATGCCCTTGTAAACATCAGTACCTCTCCACTAACTAATATTGATGAGTCTGGTGTTGGGAGACATCTTGGCATGTCCTCCCTCAGTTGATATATATATTTTTGGTGGTGTTATAAAATAGCGGGGGCTTATCCTTTTATATTGGGGTGAGCCTTTACACGACCACAGTCACGTGAGTGACTGCGTTCTTAGAGAAACAGCAGGTGCTGTTTTCTCAACAAGCTTGAAGTCTGTATATCAAAGTTCTTTTGACTTTCTTTTAAAAGCAATGGAAAAACACGTACTTGACCTTTACCTAATATGCTCGGAAATGTCTGATGTTATTTGGCTGGGGTTATACCGTTTCACCATTTCTCGTGTACCTAGATTAATTATTGGTTCATATTATTAGTCTGCCTCCTAACCTTAAGTGCTCACCTTGCCTAACCACCAACGCAAAGAGAGGTTAAGCCTAAACTGCTCACTCTAATAATTACAATTATTTACCATGGATAATAATCCCAAAACATTTACTTTCGGTTGCGGCCATACCAAGTGGAAAATACTGTTTCCCGTCCGATCAACGTTAGTCAAGCCACTTAGGGCCACAGTGAGTAATGCAGTGGGAGACCATGTGTGAAATTGTGGTGCTGCAATCTTTTTTCCCACATCACAGCCCCTCGAAGGGGCACGCATTGGGAACAATGCTCACGCATTTCTATTAAGCCCACTTAGACGAGCGAACACCCGTAGTATACACGCATCCGGCGTGCTGCACGCAAATAAGCGTGGTTATATGTACTTCCAAAACCAAGGTGAAACATTCACCAAATTAGACGCTCATGTACGTCCTAAAAATAGCCGTTTTCGAAGCACTAGGCGGAATCGGCGGTCACGTGAGAGCAATATTTCAGACCCGTTGCGCGGGCCATCGCATGCATGCCTGCGTGGATCTGGAACGCGCGGCGCAACAGACCGGCATGTGTCAGAATAACGGTCAACAGTCTCGGCCAGGCAACCCCGATAGGGCTGGTGTACTGGGGTCAGGTGAAACCAGCACAAAACACCTCTGAAACTCGGGGAAACCCGAAACCCCCTCGTTTCGGCAGCCATATTCCCGGGTCGCGCAGAAACCCAGCCTGGCATAAAGAAAAAAAAAACGTCTTTGCATGCAAGCGCCCGCTGCACATGCAGAATTGTTCTCTACGGCGAAGGTTACGCACAGTCTGCAAATAAGAATGCGAGCGGTGTGCACATACCTCGAGGCCGCGCAGCGCGGCCTGCACACACCCGCAGCCTCACCACTTCTGTTTACCCACTCTCGGCGCATCTTTTTCCCTCCCTCTTCTCCAAAGTCGCTTACCCCCTCCTTCATCATGGCTGGCTCGCAAGGTACGTCGACCCAGGCGGTGTTGACCGCACTCCTGGCCAACGCTATTCTCTTTGCCTGCTTTATCGGCGGCTTTTTGATCTTGCGTCTAAAGTTTAAGCGTATCTACTCGCCTAAATCCTCCTTTGACTTGGTTCCCGAGGACAAGAAGCCCGAGCCGCTCCCCCAGGATCCGTTCAGATGGGTGTATATTCTTCTTACCAAACCACACAGTTTTCTTATTCAGCAATGTGGCCTCGACGGCTACTTTTTTTTGCGGTATATCTTTGTTATGGGCTTGCTCTTTGCTGCAGGTATCTTGACGTGGGTGATTCTTCTTCCTGTGAATGCCGTGGATGGCAGTGGAGATGAAGGGTTGAATCAGTTGTCGATTTCCAACGTCAGACACCGTAAACGCTACTATGCACATGCGTTTGTGTCGTGGGTGTTCTATGGTGGAGTGATCTATGTGATCTACCGAGAGTTGTTCTTCTTCAACTCGTTCCGCTGTGCTGTGCTCCTGTCGCCCAAGTACGCCACCAAGTTGGCGTCCAGAACTGTGCTTTTCCAGTCGGTTCCGGACACTTGGTTGGACGAGAAACAGTTCCACAAGCTTTTCAATGGTGTTAAACGGGTTTATGTGTCCCGGAATGTGCGGGTGTTGAACCATAAGAACAACGTCCGGGAGGCTTTGGCCTACAAGTTGGAAAAACTCACCACGCAGCTCTTGCAGAAGGCCGTCAAGGCCAAGATGAAGGCCGACAAGAAGGGTATTAAGGTGGAGGACCCTACACGGTTGGAATCCTATGTTCCTAGAGACCAGAGACCGCAGCACAGAGCCAACGGCATGTTTAAGCCCAAGGTGGACTCCATTGAACATACCAGAGAGGAGTTGAGAGCTATTGACCGTGAAGTTTACCGTTTGCAGAAACAATTCCGCAAATCAGCACCCAAAAACTCGATTTTCGTGGAGTTCATGGACCAGTACACTGCCCAATTGGCATACCAGGCCACCGTGCACCATAACCCCATGAGAATGGCACCCAAATACGTGGGGCTTGAGCCTGGAGATGTGGATTGGGATAACATGCGTCTTTTCTGGTGGGAAAGAATTACCAGAAGAGGAATTGCCATTGCTGCCATCACCGCATTGGTGATTTTCTGGGCCATTCCCGTGGCATTTGTGGGTGTGATCTCCAACATCACGTACTTGACCAATAAGCTCCATTTCTTGCGCTTCATCCTCAAATGCCCCAAGTGGTTGCTTGGTACCATCACCTCGTTGTTGCCCACCATCATGTTGGCCCTTTTGATGGCCATTTTGCCCATGTTTATCCGTGGAATGGGCAAAGTGGCCGGCTGTGTTTCTGCACAAAGTGTGGAACACTTTACCCAC
This sequence comes from Metschnikowia sp. 01-655c1, assembly GCA_002370185.1. Lineage (NCBI taxonomy): Eukaryota > Fungi > Ascomycota > Pichiomycetes > Serinales > Metschnikowiaceae > Metschnikowia > Metschnikowia sp. 01-655c1. The sequence goes on from NKZO01001589.1 coordinate 68,269, forward strand.
AATGCTTACTTTGCGTTTTTGATGGTCAACGGGTTCTTGGTGACGGCTCTTGCTTCGCTGGCCACTTCGGCTGTGACTCGGATTGTGCAAAACCCATCTCTGGCCCTTAACATCTTGGCCAATGGCTTACCCACGTCGTCCAACTTCTACATCTCGTACCTTATTTTGCAGGGCTTGACCGTGGCCGGAGGCTCGCTTTTCCAGGTGGTGGGACTCTTCCTTTACTACATTTTGGGCACGCTCTTCGATAACACGTTGAGAAGAAAATGGGCACGGTTCTCAGGCTTGGGCTCGGTGGCCTGGGGAACCACTTTCCCTCCCGTGGTTACTTTGGCTACCATCACGCTCACCTTCTCCATCATCGCTCCTATGATCTTGTTGTTTGCTACGGTGGCCTTTGCATTGTTGTACATTGCATGGGCTCATAACTTGAGTTACATCTTCGTGGAGGGCCCCGATGCTCGTGGCTCGCACTACCCCAAGGCCTTGTTCCAAACCTTCACCGGGTTGTACATTGGCCAGGTATGTCTCTTGGGGTTGTTTGTGATTGGCAAGGGCTGGGGCCCCGTGGTGCTTGAGGCGGTGATGTTGGGGTTCACGGTGTTCACGCACTTAAACCTCAAGTCGGCGTTCGACCATCTCTTGGAGGTGGTGCCTATCGATACCATGAAACCTTTGGACGGAGTGACCCAGACGTGGTCTTATATGCAGGACTCGGATTATCAGCGTGTTCTCGAGAAGAAGCCGGCCGTGGACCAGGAAAAGGCCTTGGTGGACGATCTCCAGGAGGCTCAGTGTGTGCAGAAGGCCATTGCGCAGGAAAACGACAACTTGGAGTATGGCCACACGCTCACTCCGTTGATGGCGGACCGGGACTTCAAGACCACCGAGAGCAAAAACAAGTTGGTGCGGTTCATCCGCCCCGATGTGTTCCTCAACTACAGGCACGCCAAGAGCATGATCCCCAGCACCTACAACGAGCCCAGCGACATGGTGGACGATAAACACGCATACGACCAGCCGGTGATTTCCGCCAAGATGCCGGTCTTGTGGATTCCAAGAGACTCGTACGGGTGGTCGGACCAGCAGATTGCCGCCAACTGTGGTTTGGTGGAGATGCACGACTCCAACTCGGGTTTCAACGAGAAGGGCAAGATCTGTTACTTGGGTCCCCCTCCATACTAGACTTCTAGAATCAGCTAGTCACCAGTTCAGTCCTAGAGCTATTCTAGAACCCAGGCAGTCACCAGTTCAGTCCTAGAGCTATTCTAGAACCCAGGCAGTCACCAGTTCAGTCCTAGAACTATTTTAGTACTATTCTAGAATCAGGCTAGTCATTAGCTCTAGAAACCAGGCAGTCACTATTCCAGAACCTGGGCAGTCACTAGTCTCCAACTAGTTCTACAAACGGTCTACCGGTTTAAGGCTGGTCCAGTCTATTGGTAAGTCTAGTTGTTAGTCTAAGACTAGTCTAGGCACTAGTCAGTCTAGCTCTGGTTTCTAGTCTGGTCTGGTCTAGTCTGGTCTAGTCTAGTCTAGTCTAGTTTCTGGCTTGGTTACTAGACCCTAGTTTTAGCCTAGTTAGACTAGTTCCTACTCTAGTGTCTAGTCTAGTGTCTAGCTCTGGTTCCTAGTACTAGTTCCAGACTACTTGGACCAGTTGCTGGCTTGTTAGCATGTAATTGCCATTAATTGATTTATTAAGATATTTACCCACGTATGTACTACAAAGACTACCAGTAGTAGGTATTTGCTCCATCCAAACCTTGACATCTCTTGGCTTGATAGACCTTCTATAACCTTTTATTCTGTACTGAGTGTATCAGAAAAGTACTCAGTACAACTAAACCTGAGTGGTGTCAGTACTACTAAACGAGTGCCTCAGAATATTCCTCAGTACTACCAAGAGTTGCATATCCATACTTAAATATCATCACTTACTATTACTACTGGTACTACTGCTACTACTGCTACTACTGCTAGACTAGTATACTATTACATATTTACTATGAGAGGTACCATCTGCGAGTACTACTATACTAGTTCTAAAACCACTTACTCACTACCATTTTTACCATCTGCTAATTGAAACTAACGAAACGCATTTTCTTGTGAAATTAATGTGATCTCAGACAAGGATCCAATATTCTGTTCTGGTCCAAAACGGTCCAAACCATTTATCACTTACTTACTAATAGTTTTACCATGTGTCAGTTCTCACTGTTACTACTAATATTACTACATAATGCAAGCTTCAAAGTCACAACCATACTCAGAACAACAGTCTATCCTCGTACTGATACCCAAGACCATAACTCATACTCTTGCCCACTCATAGTTGTGCTAATACTTATATCCGTGCTAATACTTATACCCGTGCTAATACTTATACCCGTGCTCATAACCAACTGCAAAAAACTCATACCCATTACTCTATACTTTTTAGATTCTTGGTCACGTGTAGTGTTCAGTTTGTAATGTTTAAGTCTTTTAAATATTCTATGCAAACCTATGTCAATCTCGAAGACTAGGAAATACTATCAATAGCATGACTACCACAGTGGGAACTACACCGCTACCAAAGAGAGAGTAATATGAACATACCAAAGGGACTTTGACTAGGAACACTATTCAACTTCATAAGTACACCTCTGTTTTTTAGCACCCAAAACGTCATAGTCAAGTGGTAGTGGACGTAGTCATAGTATAATCTAGTATAATAGTGTAGGGTAGTATAATAGTGTAGGGTAGTATAATAGTGTAGGGTAGTATAATAGTATAGGGTGTGTAATACTAGCCATCTGTTGTCTATGTTTACAGAAATACTCTATACTATGATAATCTGACTATACTCACCCTTTACTCACCCTCTACTCACCCTCTACTCACCCTCTATTCACCCTCTACTCACCCTTTACTCACATTCTATACTCTTACTATATACTCTCACTCTGTAGTATAGTGTAGTATAGTGTAGTATAGTGTAGTATAGTGTAGTATAGTGTAGTATAGATGTGTACTATTATTAAACTAAGTGGTCAGTAATAGTCCTCAGTATAAGACTTAGCACTAGTACTAGTCTACCAGCTCAAATCAATGTTAGTCAGTACAGTCAGTGTAGTCAGTATAGCCAGTACAGTCAGTATAGCCAGTATAGTCAGTGTAGTCAGTATAGTCAGTATGGCCAAAGAGACACTAGTCACCATCCTATACTTAATCTACACCATTGTCTTTACTGGTGTATACCACTTATTACGACCATATTTGTATACTGATCGGCATTACGTCATATTCTATTTCGGGCAGGCCTATATGTACACCTTTGACGATAAGCCATACATGTTCCAGAACCACTGTATGCAGGTCCACAATAAGTATCGAAACAATGGAAGGTCTAGACAATAGCAACTTTGACAATAGTCAAATAGTAAAGGAACGCACTCAAACAACGCACTCAAACAATGCACTTAAACAATGCACTTAAACAATGCATTCAAATAATGCATTTGAACAATACTAAATCTCGAAAATCTTCTCGAACTTCGACTCAGCCTCAAGTCACTAGTCACTGAATACAGTGTTTTTCAAAATTAATCAAACCAGTACGACACAATGTTTCGTACTCCTTTTTCACAGTCTTTCAAATCAAATGGCGTAATGTTTCACACCAACTTTCATTAGAATTCAATATTCTAAAAAGTTAAATCTGGAGGATTTCCTCATATGTACTACATTTGGGAGTCTGCAGTTAAAATCAAGGGCTAGAACGGACGGAACATTGATTGGGTGCAACCCCCGGAATTGGCTCGCCCAAAACACCCGTACACCCGGCAACCTCAGCAGAAAAAGGCCCAACGCAAACAACCGTTTTTTCATGATACGGAAAGAAGAGTGGGTTTGGTAGAATCCTGGAATTCCGGACTTTACAATGCATATATTTGTAGTTGAAAAAGCTTGGTGGTGGCCTTTTAAAGGTGCCATGATCTTTATGGTCACGTGACCACAGTTGAAATTCCGGTCTCGTGCTTCTTTCCACTAATACCAAACCCACTACACACTAAATTGGCCAAATCAAGGAGATTTTTAATCTGGTAAAAACCGTAGACCTAACAGTGGCTTCCGTACTGTCCTAAGGTGAGTATTATTGTGAGTATTATTGTGAGTATTATTGTGAGTATTATTGTGTGGTGCCACATTTCTATAGTACTGGTCTTATAGATGTGGTATGTCGTATTAGACCAATAGACGTCTCAGAGTGTGTAAGTTTGAGGGATCATGCTGTAGATGATTCTGTGGATGAGTCTGTGGGTTGCTCTAAAACAGAATTTCCCGAGCTGGTTTGAATAGTTTTAAAAAACACTGTATGTACTACATTTGGGAGTCTTGCAATATTGATCAAGGGTCAAAACGGATGGAACTGAAGTGGAAGGGGTACGAAACTTTTTGAATTATTGGTTTGTTTAATTTTGCTAGTGTGGTTTGAATACTTTTAAAAAACACTGTACTAGGATCCATAAATTACTTCCATACTTTCTCCATACTCCATACTTTCTCCATACTCCATACTCCAAATTCCATACTAACCTAGTCTATACTCTACTCTATACACTACTCTATACTCTACTCTATACTATACTCTATACTCTACTCTATACTCTACTCTATACTATACTCTATACTCTACTCTATACTGTACTCTATACTGTACTCTATACTATTCTATACTATTCTAATTGGAGATACTGTACTCCATACTATACTCTATATACTATGACAGATGGTCAGACATGGACATACTTATTAGACATCTATGATCTATGACATGGACATGTACTAGGACTTGTGTGATGTACTATGCATGAACATAGACATGAACAGACAGGGACAGACATGGGCAGAAAGGGACGTACATATGTATACTTTATGCTCTACTACTCTATTCTACTCTATTCTACTCTATTCTATACTTCGTACTAAACTATTTTATACTGTAAACTATTATAAGCTCTATACTCTACTCTATACTCTACTCTATACTCTACTTTATACTACTTTATACTACACTTGTGAGATCCACCGTAGGTATTTCCACTTATTGAGGTACTAATCAGGCTCTCTGCCTGATATTTACCGGCCACCTACCAGCCACCTAGATGTGTGCCCCCTTCTCTTTAGTTATATATGAAACGTTGTTTCTTCTGTTGGGGAATCATCAACGAATACAGATAACAGTACTGAACGCTACAACAAGAATCCAACGACACCATTATAAGCTATATACTATAGTCTACTCCATACTATCCTACTCTATACTCTGTAGTCTACACTCTATACCATTTACTCTATTCTATACTGAAGGCTATACTATTTTCAATCGATACTTTATTCTATACACTACGCAATTCTGTATACTGTTCTAGACTACTCTACACTCTCCACTGTGCACTGGGCACTCGATACTAGACTTTACTATACACTCTGTAATCTACCCTATGTTCTATTCTAAGCTTTACATTCAATTCATAAGATATAGTCCATATTCCAGTATATGCTCAAACCCCTCTATTCTAGCCTATAACCTATACACTATACACTATACACTATACACAAATCTATATTATATTCTACATTATACATTAGTCTGAAAGATTCTTTGTCTTGTATACACTCGTCTATACTAGTCTACACTCTAATTCGCTCCTGGTGCCTTGGGCTTATCACATTCCACCTTGGTGCTTTGTCTCATGGTGACCGACGAGACGGTTTCATTGAATGGCTATTGTTAGGATTATACAGCATCGGCTCAATTACCTCTATGGATACTACCACTAACACTACTACCATTATTACTACTATTGCTACACTATGAGGTGTTACTGGGACTGCCTTGTTGATCCCACATACCTCATTCTTTGAATACTAACGAGTACCACAACTAGTACCACAGTTAGTACCACAACTAATACCAACTAGTACCAACTAATACCAACTAATACCAACTAGTACCAACTAGTAACGATTGTTAGTATCAACGTTTACGATTGTCGGTGGTGTCGTGCGCGGCCCATCCTGCATCTCCACATCAGCATGTGCCGAGGCCCATCTACCCCACCCATGCTGTTCCTAGCCCGTACTATGGCTCGCCCAGTCAATTATGGATCCGTGAACCGGAGGTTAGGCCTCACCGCCAACCATCTTCGGGGTGTGCGGCCCTATAGTTCCCAAAACGGCGAATCCCCGGAAATCGGCCAATCTCCGTCCGGCACCGCCACCCTCTGGCACTCGGTCGCCGTGGGTGCTAAGAACACACTGTCGTACCGAAACTATGCTGTCCAGAATAATAAGCTTGCGTCTTTCTTCCATGATGTTCCCTTGGATCTTGATTTGGACTCCAAAACCGCTTCCATGGTTGTGGAAATCCCTCGCTGGACCAATGCTAAGATGGAGATCAATACAAAACTCCCGGGCAACCCGATTGTCCAGGACGTCAAGAAGGGTCAGGTTCGCTTTGTTTCCAACCTTTTCCCTTACCATGGCTATATCCATAATTATGGTGCATTTCCCCAGACTTGGGAGGACCCTACGCAGGAACAAGATATTCCTGGGCTTAAGGGCGATGGAGACCCGCTCGATGTGTGTGAAATTGGCCTGCAAGTCCTCTCCACGGGTTCGGTTCATAGGGTGAAAATCTTGGGGTCTTTAGCCTTGATTGATGATGGCGAATTGGACTGGAAGGTGATCTGCGTCTCTGTGCAGGACCCACTAGCATCTGAAGTTTTCGATATCCACGATGTGTTTGTCAAGTGTCCTGGTCTTTTGGAATCCACCAGGCAATGGTTCAGGGACTATAAGATCCCAGATGGCAAGTCGGCCAATAAGTTTGCGCTCAACGGGGCATACAGAGGCCAAAAAGAGACCATCCAGACCATTTTGGAGTGTCAAGCAGCATGGAAACGGCTCGTGGAAGGCAAATGTCTGGTCCTGGATTTTGCCATTCAAAACACAACCTTAAGTCTGACCCCGGGGTATAGTGGGACGTTTGAATTCAACGACTCGGTGCTTGGAGGAGATGCCGAGCCCGACGCCAGCATTCCCCCACACGTCTCCAAGAGCCACTATGTCTCTGACTGAAAACATCAGAAAAACACTAAGTAAGAGTGGATAAAAATATGCATCCAAGTATAGCCATAAAGATTGATTTGTGCTATACTACCTAGTGCCCTGATTCTAACTCAGACCTAGACCATACCTAGATCATAGATCGGCGAACCTGATAGCGTAGACGATCAGTATTGATAGAAAAGCCCCAGCAGTTTAATATAATTGTATAGTTCCCCCTTTAAGTCGGACCCGGGAAGTAGCCTGGTACTAGTCAATCTGTGTCCAGTGGTGATTGTCTTTTCATTGGTCTTTGGATCCCCCGGCCAACGAAGAACAAATAATGGAGATTTTCTCATAACAATTGACAATTGGTTTTAGAAAATTGGCATTCAGATCGATCCTTAACTCTTTAAAACTCAAGGATATAGTAGAAAGCTCACTAAAGCAGGTACAGCTAATCGACAAAGAATCCAGTTTAGCCATAAAGGATAGCCGTTTTCTCCACATTAACCCCAACCATGAATAACATCTGGTGGTAAAATTTATCAACAGCAATTGAGGTCTCAGAATTGGTAGTATTCTGGTGCACTGATATGGAGGTCCACCTGGTGATACAAGTACACTCAAATGATCAGGTGAGCCTATCATAAAAAAACTTCCATAGAAGAAAGACTTTTGAAAAGTCAAAATCCTTATGTTATTGAATCAAGATCTTCAAGAATCCAAGACTTCACGGCATCAGTACATCATCAGATCAAACCTGCACATACGCTCACAAATTAGATCCGTACACCACCCTATTGTATGACCCACTCGTATAAAATAGTAGGCAATAATCATATTTGACCTGGATCTTGGTTTATGTCTCAAAAACGATCCAAAGCCATCAAACAATTAATGCATTTTTGCCATGACCCCAACTTCAATGACGCTAACTTCAAAGGTTGGGGATGTTTATGAAGAACTTAATAAGTCCCAATGCGTTGTGTGTAAGTGTTAAGCCCAACTTGAAACAACAATTTTTTAGATTCTATCAGATATACTAATGTTTCTGTTATGGCTGATTCCGTATCATTTTAGGTACTTCTTCTGCCTTATTTGTGGCAGTGGTTATGGGTTTGCGATGGCTGCAATTTTTAAATGAGGGGGCGCATTCTTTTTGGGGTCGCGACCTGCTTTATATACCCCATAGTTCCTTGCTTGTTTCAGATCTGCAGCATCCCCTCTTTGTGTTTGTGTTTGTGTATGCATTTGCATTTGTGTATGCATTTGCATTTGTGTATGCATTTGCATTTGCATTTGCCACCGGACGTGCAGGTCGTGGTATATAAGGACGCAAATCCCATGGTATTTTCACAGTATTAATACACCAATGTGATTCAGTCTACAATGACTCCGTTAATCATTAATTAATTTCATCTTTAGTATTTCATGATATACATGATTCATTGATGTAAATTAATTAAATGATAAACTTTGGTACGGGAAAGTATGGGCCAGTTTGTGAGATGTGGAACTTTGCTCCACAAGATTAAACCAGCAAATTGAACAGTTACAGCTTTACTAAAAAGCCGTAGACTCATCTAAGCATGGAGTGGTATGTGACAAAGTTTAACATAATAAATTAGTTGATGATTCGATCCCAAACTGCATATCGGATAAGGGTGAAGTCATTATGAGAAGTCATTACGAGAAGTCATTATGAGAAGTCATTACGAGAAGTCATTATGAGAAGTCATTAGGATAATTCATTAAGAGTGGTCATTCAGAGAAGTTATTAGGATGCACAGTCACCATATCCTCTAATAACATGCCGTTCATCTCTGCAAATTTCTCGGTATCAAGAAGTAAATTATTGGTCATTTTCCCAATCACATCAACAATCTTTTGGTTCTGTTCAGCATCTGGTTGAGCTGGTGCAGCATAAGCAGCTGGGAGAAGAGCGAGAATGAGGATAGAGAGTTTCATAGTAAAGATTGCTTGGGTTGATGATAGGTAAAAAGTGAAGGGAGCAGCTGTGGTTTTATATGCTCAGCAGCTGAAAAACATTGCCGTGAACTATTTTTTAGTACACGACTAAATGCCGTCAATCTAAGAATTTTTGCTGATGAAGATTGTTCAGATACTAATCTGTGTATTGTTGAGAAAAAGATACTGTCCACGGCTAGTATTAACGAAATAACATGTATCTTTAACGATGTTTGAATAGTCTGAAACACTTAAATTGAGAATCTTTAATAGTTGATTTTCCACTCACTATCCAGAAGTCTTCGCCTTGACTGAATACCAACTGGTTACTCATCCGCAAAATCCATTCTCGTCCTTTTCTGTAAAGCAGGGCCTTTGCCTTCAATCAAATCAATAACTTTTATTAGACGATGGTCCAGTTTGATTGAGTTTTAGTGAGCGTTTTTGTTTTGACGGTTAATCTTGACGAACAATGTATCGTGTGGTATGTGCAGGAATTTCAGTACTAGTCAAAGCACAATACTACAATGAGCTAACGGTACTTTTTACTAGATTCAATTTCTTCTCTAATTTCCACAAATGGACTGTTTAAATATGTGTTGAAGTCTGATCAGACAGGGTCGTCTCATATCTTCATGGCTGGATCTTGCATGGTGGATCTAACAGGCAATTTACCAGAGTGGATAGGCATTATGGGATAACTAGGTCTAAATCTTAAAATCTGAGATCAACAAATGACAGCTATAATCAGTTTTCAAAACATCAATTTTTAGAGCACGGTTGTGTGGTTCGGTCAACTGGCTCTTTCTACCTGTTTCGTACTTTTTTTAAACACATACTATATTCTGAAAGAAAATGCGACGTTACTAAAAAAACTAAAATATGGACGCAAAAATCAGAATTTGATTAAATCTTGAAAAAAATAGTATAGAAAGGATCCTTATACGCTTCGTGAATTATTATAGAAGTATTTTGCTGTTTAATTTGGTATTGGAGTCTTGGTAGTGAAAAATACTAGTTTGTCAATGGATGCGGGGTAATGCAAGATCTGATGAGAAGCCATCGGTGTGCATATAGACCATTTTAGCTATGGTGTCTCGACAAAGCCTTAATAGAGTTGATTGGTCATTCTAAGTGTAGTGGAATTATAAGGCAGGCAAAAAATATATGTGCCTCAAAACACTTTGAGATATCCCGAATGATTGTTTTTAATTTATATAGCAGAGTTGAAAATACATCCACTATAGTGAGCACTATGTACAGAAATTATTAGTGCATAAAAACCCAGTCCAGATTTTTAGTAAACATCAGTACGTCTACACTAATTAATATTAGTGGGTCTGGTGTCGAGAGACATATTGGTATGTCCTCCCTCAGCTAATAATTAATTTTGGTGTTATAAAATAGCGGGAGCTGGCGTGAGTCTCTCACATGACCAGAGTCACGTGAGTGGCCGCGGTGCTAGAAAGACAGCAAGTGCTGTTTTCTTAGCAATTAGAGTTCAAATGCTCGACGTACTTCCCTCATCGAAAGTAATAGGCTGAGAGTTCTGAACACCCCCGTAACTAATACTACCAAAACGACATCGTCGAATATACTAATAACTTGTTCTACTCAATAAATTGAATACTCCTGGATTTCTCCGAGAAAACAACCCAAAGCATTGTTAGTTCCACTATAGTCAGCACAGTACCTACAGGGCATATTACAATCTCGCTGGTCGAGCAAGTGTCCTGAAAAATAACCATCATATGTCTATATGCCGCGCAAGTCCATAAAAGAAGGACTATCAGTATTGTATACCGAGTACCAAAGACGGAACAAATCAATCTAACAGATGGTTTAGGTGTGCAACAAAAATCCTCACCGAGGCATTTAAGTATGTGAAAAAAAGTTCCCGCGTGACTCCGAACAACCCCTAATTGGGTCTGATGATCTGGTAGAGTCTTGGCTGTATCATTCAGGAAGCCGAAGAATGGTTTAAACTTCTTAGGAGTATATTCCAGTACCTCAGATGCAGAAGCGTGCATGGGAATGATCAATCTCTAGTATTGTTTCAAACGTGACATCCAAAACAGCTATTATTATTCCGTACCTGCTTAATGAGACCGTCTCAGTGTCTTTGGTTCCAGGAAAATCACGACGAAAACCTTCCGATTGTTCGCTGCGACCCTTGTTGCAGAGAGAAGTCTGGCAATTTGAACATGTTTGCTCATGACAACTCATCAGCATACCTTGTGTCACGTTACGAGACAACTTCGCTTTCAATAACGAGACACCCAGCAGGGGGTACGTCTGATTTTCTGGAATCGAATTTGCCGTCAGTCCTAGCATACCTTCCACAGCCTTGGATTTGGATAATAATAGTAAATTTTAGAATGGTCCTTTTTACTCGTGCAGTATATTTGGAAACGATGCGAGTGTGATTTTGCGCTGAGGTCCATCCGGAATGCTTCAGTATTGTTTCCGGGTGAATATATCTTTTGCCTTATAAACCAAAAGTAGACGTTCGTGAAAGAAGTGCCCGAGAATGAGGAAGATGTGTGGGACCACGGCGACCTAGACCCGGTAACTCGTCTCTGAGAGAATGAGGCAGTACGCCTAGAAGAAAATTAACAGTATCACATTATAGATGGGTTCGGAGGGTGTGTGCGATTTGACGAGACTGGAAATTCAATGGGGTATCTGTGTCCACAATGGAAATCTCATTTATATTGGCTTCTCTGTTGGTGCTTCTTGGTCCTCCTCATTTATAATTCTTTTTTTATGATAAAGATGAATTACTACCGGACTCACACAACCTCTCCCAAGTGACTAGTCTCAAATGCTGCTCTTGATAATATCTTCAATCGCATTACAGTGCGTGTGTTTTTCTGTAGTCAGTGATACCAGATACAAATCCTGAACCCCTATGACCTCATTAACGATCTTTCTAAGACATGGTTCGGTGTTTTGGATGCAGGAATGATTTTAATTAAAGTTTGCAGGAATCAATTGTAGCAGTTAGAGCCATGGCATTTGGGAATTTGTTACATGAAGGAAAGGCAGTATGGAAGATTAGTGCGTCGTTCAGTGTTTCAGAAAAGTTAGATGGCGGTGGGCGAGAAGCGCGTCGCGGCACGTGACATAAAGCCCCCGCGCGACTTCAGTTTATAATTAATGGCCCTCATTTCCTCCTCGTTGATTATCATAAACTAACACAATGTTGAAATGAACACACTCTATTCTTCTTTTAGAGATACAGGAAAAGATAGCTTTATTTCAGAAAAAAGATTGATTATAAATTAGTTTCAAGATTGGTAGCATTATAAGCTGCAACTACCGCCACCAAAGGTATGCAAATGTTATCTGAAACTGTTAGTATACACTGGAACGGAGAACGGGGAAATCGGAACTCTGTTTTGGTCCGATGGCTAAGCTTGATGATGGATTACTTGCTCTGAAATTCTTTGCGGTATTGAAAGCCAGTTGATTGGCTGGATAGGGGCGAGATTCGGTAATATGGTGGCCCTAAGAATGCAGGATGTGTGCATGGATCATGGCATGGTCACGGATTCCCTTACTATCGTTCCGACAATGCGTGACAAGGAAACACTTTGCGTCACTAGTGTTATAAATCGAGTGGTTTCCTCTCTATGAGTATCAACACCATTATGCAATTAACTCAGTTGATCGTCGCCTTCAGTGTCCTTTCCATTGTGTGTGCACTTCAAAAGTTCTGTCAACAAGCACCTAGCATGTACGGAGTTAAGGTACTTCGTAGTATATTGTATGCAGACCAGTGATGCACTATGTGCAGGTTACTGGCGAGTGATAGGTTTTCTCTCGCCTCACAACTCATGTAGAACTTTGGTCTTGTATGGTACTATTTACATACCCCTGTATATTAATATATACTGAAACATATGTTGAAACGAACCAGCGAGAGATCTGGTAAATCCAGGACAGATCGATTAGATAACAGCGGGCTTGAGACCAGGTGAGTAATAACTCGACCCATAGGTACAAGCTGCGATAAGGCCAGGTGAGGAATAAAATTAAGTCGGACCAAGGCTGCGAAGTGGGTGATGCAACGAATGAGGAGTTAGCGTTTTGGACAAATCCTGACGTGACTGCTGATTCACCAAGTTCGCTGAATGACCGTGATGCGACTTGGTGTGAAGCGGCGAGAGAAGCGTATGCCGTGAGGTCACGCGAAAGGAGTGCGTCTAAGACCTCAGTAAAAGAATAGGCAGAATGGTTGGGTGTGACTTCCATGTTATGTTCTTTAATACATTTATGCCTTAGTAATACTTTGCTCGTTGATCGTTCATCAAAGGGAGGAACCTCAGTGGCTTGTATAACTTTGAGAGAAACATGGAACCAAAAAACTCTCCACTAGAACAATGGAAAGGAATGTTTCAGAATATTGCAAAAGGACCATCGTGGTACTTCATGCAGCGATGGGACACGGCGTTTGGAATGGTTGTTACGATCGGGCAGAGTAGGCTTCATGAATCTCTAACAGACGGAATGCAATACTGAATCTATGGATTTGATCTTAGATTCTGCTACTTCCTGCTCTAGAAAAAATTACAATAAAACTTAATTGGATTTCATATTCGGCCAAGAGACTGGGTATGACACTGCTCAGTATTAAGTCAGATTACCACTGCGGATTCGGCCACTCTTGGCTTCTCTAAGTCCAGTGATACGAGACAATACCCTATTGCATTAATGAACACGTGCTTCAATAATATAATGCAACCCAAAAAAGGTAAGGGTCACCATAAAACGTGCTTCTCATTGGTGCCTTTATTAGTGCTCACAATGGTGCCTTCAATGGTATCTTCAGTGGCATGTGAGGTTATTGAAACCTTCTCTAGCCATCGGATAATCTCATGCAAAACCTACTTGAAGAATAAGGGAGATGTCTACCAGGCAAAAACTTAGCCTGATATCTACTTCTCAAAACGGTTCGACAGTCAACCCTCATCCCAAGTTCCGTATTCAAGGAATCGGACAACAACACTAATGATTGCTATAGGTTTCACTGAACTGTCTTCCGGTTCGTCTCTTACAGCTCCCGTAAAAATTTTAAGGCGCTAAAAGTTAAGGTTGAAAAGAATTGAGTACATTTGCCTTTCGTTATCTCTGAACTGTACCTAACCCACGCAGCATGATGAATGACCACGAGTTCCCCGAATACAGAATGAAGAAAGGTCTTGACTTGGTGCAGGATACATGAGTGATGCCATATTCACATGATCTCGCAGCTTGGTTTAAAGACAATGGGCTGGTGGCATTATAAAAACGCAACTATCCCCCATGTTTTTATCACCCAGACATTATGTTTTCTTCTCACTTGATTCTGACTCTAATTTTAACCACTGGTGCCACGGCATTTTCTGGAAATTTTTTTGCAAACGTCAGTGGCACCTGGACACCAATTTCTATGGTGCCTAATCCCCAGTACCTGATTTTTTCTATCGGGAATTCCCAACTTTCTCCTTTATTATCCGAATTCACCTTTGAAAATGGCATGATTTTTAAAGGACACGCAGAAAATGTTGAAGTTTTTGGCATTGCTGATGACTCTTTGGTCTTTGGAAACCTTACAAATGTGAAGCCCTTCCAAGTGGAGTTGGATGGAAACTTCAAAGTTAAGCATATTCAGCCTTATTTGTGTGGGAATCGTCCCAGAGCAGCCCGGCTCCTCTTCAAGGCTAGCGACCACTCCTCCAGGTACATGGCTTGTAGCCCAATGGATATATACTTTATGCCCACCACTAAGAATTCCGAGTCTGTTGAACTTGCACCAGCTGAAGTTCCAGAGAATATTCATGAAGCAGGGATGCATAGGTAAATGCTGCGATAAAGCCAGGTGAGGAATAAAATTAACCCGGACCAAGGCTGCGAAATGGGTGATGCAACGTGGTGTGACTTGGTGTGAAGCGGCAAGAGAAGCGTATGCCGTAAGATCATGCGAAAGGAGTGCGTCTAAGACCTCAGTAAAAGAATAGGCAGAATGGTTGGGTGTGAATTCCATGTTATGTTCTTAAATTTATGCCTCACTAATACTTTGCTCGTTGATGGTTCCTCAAGAGAGGAACCGAAGTAGCTTTATATAACTTTGAGAGAAACGTGTCACGGGAAAACTCTCCACTAGAACAATAGTAAGGATTGATCCAGAATATAAGCCATTACGTGGGGAGTCTGAAATATACACAAATCTAAGTTGAACAGGCTCTGACCTGAAGGGGTGTTGTAATAGCCCTCCCTTCTGCAAATGGCTTCACCGACACAGTTGGTAGACTTGACAATGATGATCAAATTATTCTTGGTCCAGTTGTCTATGTCCACTATGGACTTCGGACAGAGACTAAGGTTGCGAGGCCAGTTCTAATTACAGAAGATGGGCTTCATGCACTTCCCAGGAATGTCCACGAGGTCATAGTCCATGTAATTCCAACAAGGTTTTCCGTCGTTGTCGTTCTGGTTTCTGTAACGGTCCTTCTTGGCCTCCTGGTTGTTTTGGATGTTGCTTTTCTTGGCTGTTTGGCGTTTTCGAGCTGTTTGGCGTTGTTGAGCTGGCTGGGTTTGGGGAGACTTCTCGTCGTCGGTTGGAAAACGGAAGTTGGAGCTGGAGCTGTTGTCCTCACCGTCAATTGGAGCGGCGTCCTTTTTGGTGAGCTGAGCGGTGCTGTCGGATCTGGGCAAGGCCGAAACGGCGGAGGCAATAATGAACAAGGTGGCGATTTGCAAGACTAAAGAGAGAAGCTGAGAATATTGAGAAGCTGAGAATATTGAGAAGCTGAGAATATTGATGAAAGGGATGGGTCTTTATATGTCTCGAGTGGGAGGCTCTGTGGGTGCAACATTTGCAATCAGACGCAGCTAAACGGGACTGCAAATAAGAAACAGAGGTGTGTGTGCAGGCTACTGAGGTACTCCAGGCCACACCACCTCACAATGGACATGGCTACTGGTCCCTATTGACTATCATAATACTTTGGTTGAAAGGATAGTACGGAATGTGTAGAAACGAGGAGAAATGTTGACTGGTCTGAAGCATTGATGAATGGTACTGTGTGTGACTTTGAAGGAGCTGGGAATAACGGATGAGAGGTAGCAAGGGACATGGCTCCGAACCAATTAAATAAGGTTCAGAATTTTTACACAGGGGTTCTGTGTATTACTCTCTCTTTCTCCATATTTCCCATTTCTTTTTTGGTTTCTTCTTAGTTCTTTTTGGTTGTTCTTGCTTTCCATTGGCTTAGCCTTTGGTGCAAATGATGGGTGGGCCCTGGGCTCCTAACCGCGTGGAATTATACGAAGAGCAGAAATTGCGTTCATACTGACATGTGTAATCTAGCATTGCAGTTAGACCGCAAACAGTAAACTACAAAAAGAAACTATGATTCTAATGTAAAGAATTAGTTTTAGGGTCTATTAGTGTCTTGTGGTGCAGTAGTAATCCTCGAATACTGGATACAACAATACACCAAGTCTGAAGAGCCACTTGAATTTTTGGTAAAAAAAAAATAGAGATGTTTTTCCCCGATTGGGTTTCTTCATTCTTTGAATTCGAAAAGCAATTATTCTAAATTCTCTAATTTTGAAGATGGTGAGTGCAGTAGTATTAATTATACATTATGTTATAAATTCGCAAATCCGCACCACTTCCAAAACCCACAGTTCCTAAACCCATACACGCTACACACACCCTACACACACTGTTACGATTTATCATTCATCATCGCATAACTGGAGCGGTTATGTCATTGGCAGCCAATGCCAACTTATAATTGTGAAACTTAAGAATTCATCTCAGTCATTTCTATTCTTATCTGTATGTATACTATACTAAGAATCTCTTAAACGCACTGTCCTCAGACTGACCAGGCTCTATGATTCACAAGAGTAACTTAGTCTCTTGTTCACTTAGTCGTTGTCCGTTTCCACCCACCCCCTTTCTGAGGGGTGCCGACCATTAGCCATTTCCTACATATTATGGACCATTCACTGTTTCATCTGTCCTGCTTACATGCAGGCATATAAAAAATGCAGTCATCAGAGATGTACTGGTCTCTCATATTCCAACACCCACTCCCTCACAATACACCCACTCCTCACAATACAACACACTAATACATCCCACCATACCCCATACACACATTTACACACATTTACACACATTTACACACATTTACACACATTTACCCACATTTACTCACATTGACTCACATTGATTATACACTAAATTGATTTCTTGAATTATATGGTCAATTGGGAATACTGCATAAAGTGGATTAAAGTGGATTAAAGTGGTTTCGTGTGCTCTAGTAATTTTAGTGGGCATAGTATTGATGTATTAGGGTGTATCAATTGGCTGGTGAAAGCGCACTAGATTTGGTGTAGAGCGCACTAAAGTGTACTCGGTGCACTCGATATTGAGACTATTAGGAGTCTTGAGAGAGACTGCGAATAGTGGGTATTGAGACTGAGTTTAGTGGGTATTGGGACTGATCATTGAGCTACTGCTATTGTATGTGTGTACTAGATAATGAGTAGGAGGACTAAGATGAAGACAGGCAAAGTTCAACGCCAGGCAGGAATGGGAATGAGGCGCTCACATTACTCCTCAGACTCTACTACTCTTCTTAGACTCTACTAATACTCCTCTCAAACTCTACTACTCGACTACTAAGACTGCCAGTATGCTACACTACTCGATTACTAAGGCTACTAAGAAAACCTAGATACACAGTGTGGCAATCATCGTGTTTGCTTGTAGCGACTCATTAAGTGGAGCAATTATATATAGCCTGAACTCTACCGTTACTTGGATTGGGACAACCACTTAAAACCATCAGCATGGCCCGTTCTTCTGACCACGGAAATTATAAACACTTCAATTGGTCTCACATTGTCAGGCCACTTGCCAACGTCCTTCCCGGTGGTGCCATACAATTCAAAGGATTGAGGCGTAAGAGTAGAGAGTGAGTAGAGAGTGAGTAGAGAGTGAGTAGAGTAAGTGGAGACTACTGACTATTAAGTACTATATATTGGTGTACTGTGAGAAGACAAGCAAGTGTTAAGACTAGAGACTATTGGGTATTGAATATAGAGACTATTAAGTAGTGAGTAGTAGTGCTACTAACCTATTAGTGTATACCAGTATAATACTCAGGTATCATGTCGTTTCAGGACCTTATTCCCGTGGTCAACAAGCTCCAGCCCGTGCTCCATATACCCAGTCCAACACCCATGGTTTTTACTATTACTCACACATGTTGTCGCAGCTTTCCAAGAGCATTTTCCTACTCCATTCCGATATCACAAGTTCCCTTTTTATATCCAAGGATTTAATGAGGCTTTTCTAAACTTCGACCCCAAATTTTTTGTTGTGGCTCAGCTTATTTTGGTTGTAAATACCTTTATACCCTTAATATTATGACTTTTCCAATTTAAAGGCTCCTTCATAACCTTTTATATCTCTTTCTTTTATAGTTATCAAACCCCTTTTCAACATTGTGTAGAATACTGAGCATTTTCAGATTCTTCGACTATCATTCTTAGATTCTCAATCGATACCATGGAATTTGGAACTCTTTACAATCCACTTTTTTATTTCAAAATGTAGGCTCACACTATCATTTCTGATATTTTATTATCCAAACTTCCATCTATTGTATCATCTAAAGATCTTAAATCTGTATCACAACTATTCTTGAACTCTGAGTAGTCTTTAAACGATTCTCTCATAAATACACTGTCTGTGTCTATTATTTCTAGCCACGAGTGGCCGTTTCAGGAAGTTCATTACCTCCTGCACCACGCTCCAGAACGTTTTATCCTGTTCGAACAAGATATCACAATCCTCAAAGAGCACCAGGCCCTTTTGGAATGCCTCCTTTTTGGGGACGTTCCCTTTGGAGCCTTTCAAAGGATCGGATCCAAGAGTGCAATTTATAGAGACGTCTGTTTGGCTTAATTTTTGAGCTCTGTCTTGGTGATTTTTGGCCTGGTGGTTTTTGGACTGGTGATTTTTGGACTGGTGGTTTTTGGACTGGTGGTTTTTGGACTGGTGATTTTTGGACTGGTGGTTTTTAGACGGGAAGTTCTGGATTTGTGTGGTACAAAACTCTTTCAACGACGATAACAAGTCCTTCCGAGACCGTTGGTGGCCGGTGTTGATTTCATGCACATAGCCATTGATGGCTTGGATGGCAGCATACACCGAAACCGTTTTTCCTGTACCTGAGTGACCATGGATGATCAAAATAGGAACAAACGAGGACTCGGAGTCGTCCCACTCCAAGTAGTTGTCATTGACGACGAAATCGACGAAATCGTCGAAATTGTCGAAGTTGTCGAAATTGTCGAAATCGTCCCTGCGGCGTTTTTTCTCCCGGAGCTTCACACTTCGGCTGACCTTGGTGGACTGGGTGAGGAGAATCTCAAACGAATTGGCAAACCAAATGCTGAGGAAATGTTTTTGGGCCGGTTTGATAAGGAGAGACGGCACGGTGTAAGGCTTGAAGTGCTAGGGCCATTCAATGCAGGACGCTGGACCTGGCCTTCCAAAATTGAATTCGAAGAATTCTATGAGAAGTCCGTATTTTCTGATACAAAAACTGACTCCACTTTTGAATTGAGAACTGACTCTTCCAATGAATTCGAAACTGACTCTTCCAATGAATTGGAAACTGACACTTTCTTCTCAGATCCTAAAACCAATTCTCTTATATAAGCAGTATAATCGATGCCTTGAACCGTTAGAATGAAACCACACAACCCATAGAGATACTTGTACTCTATGTAGCAGTGAGACATTGACTGTCAGACATTGACTGTCAGACATTGACTTAGTAGTCAGACACTGAGACACTGACTTAGTAGTGACATTGACAGGGTAGTGACATTGAGACTAGAGACTATTCGTAGTGCAAGTTTGTACAAAAGATGGCTGTCTAGGAGGCATACAGAATATATTTGGTTAGAGTGACTGAGAGAGTGAGTGACTGAGAGAGTGAGTGACTGAGAGAGTGAGTGACTGAGAGAGTGAGTGACTGAGAGAGTGAGTGACTGAGAGAGTGAGTGACTGAGAGAGTGAGTGACTGAGAGAGTGAGTGACTGAGAGAGTGAGTGACTGAGAGAGTGAGTGACTGAGAGAGTGAGTGACTGAGAGAGTGAGTGACTGAGAGAGTGAGTGAGAGAGAGTGACATTCCGGCCTGCGTAGAGCGCGCGCACGAAAACATCATCAACTCTCGACTTTTCATACCTACACCATGACCACGGACAACAAACTCATGGCGCGGCCAGTGGAGCCGACGCCGGCATGGACGTTTGCGCTGGCGCTGCTGGTGCTCGAGGGCCTTCCTTTTTCCGATGCCTTGGACGAGTTTTTGTTGTATAACCAGGATATTCTTCTTGACCCCATGCCGTTTCGGGCTGAGAGAAGTGATTCCACAACTTCTGATAAAGCAGGATCCACAACTTCCTTGAAAGCAGGATCCACAACTTCTTTAAAAGCAGGAAATTCCTCCACATTAGGCAATTCCAAATCTTTAAAACCACAAAATACCTCTAGTTCCGACAATGGCCCCAGTTCGGACTCGTTGAAACACTTCCACTTGAGAGGGGTGCTCTATGAAGGAGCGTCCGAGGAGAATATTACTGTTGCACGTGACTTGGGCCTGTTTTTGGCACTTGACGTTAAAGAAGTGCTCAGAATCATTCTACAGACCAAAAAAAGGGTTCCTGACGAATCCACCGCTGCTCCTCCCGTTTCGGCCGATACGTTATATGCATGTGCAGTTCTTGGCGAGAGAAGAACCGTTTTGGACATTGGCTTGCGGTGTTTCCATGCCCGATTCCATGAAAATGCGTCTTTGGTGGTTCGCAATGTGGGCAAACTGTACTTGGTCAATTTTGACTACGTACAAAAGCTTGTAGAGGGACTCAGGGATTGCCATAGACGGATGGTGGCTCTGGAAACGGGCCGTTTTTCCGCAGAACTTGGGGCTCTTGTTCGGAACGAGTTCTTCTTGCATATGGTGCTGTTGCTTCGGTTCTTGCACGACCTCTTGTTGGAGCTGGCTGAATACGATAAGCAGTCGGTGGCCGAATGGTTTGCTTTCATGCAAGACCTGGACTTTGGCGGGGCTTATGTGCAGGATACCGGTCTTTTTGGGCTCGTTTCCGGTCTTTTCACCGTCATTTCCCTCAAGTTCTTGGAATTGCATGCTGATTCAGCAACACTGGGCCCATATTTCGAGGATGTACGGGTGTTTTCCGCCCTTACCTCCATCATTATCGCCTCTCCAAACACAATTGTCAAGTATGGGCTCTTGCTTAGTCTCTATAAGAAGTCTATCTTCTTGGAGGAACGGCCGGAGCAAAATAAGCCATTTTTGGACTCCGAACTCTCTCTTTCGGCCATCCAACTGCTTACTTCCACACTTCAGGCCGAAGTCGGTACCTCTGTCTTCTCAGAAATCCACCAATTATGCGAATACCTCAGCTTTGATGAATCCTACAATGTGGCCTTGGTGGAATTGATTTTGGCCGCATTACCGGTGATTTCCATCAATGATGAGTTCGTGTCCTGCATAGGCTCGGTGCTCCAGAAGGCCCCAGCTCTTTCCGTGGAAACCTTCTTTGATTCGCCCGACGCTCAACAACTCTTCGTGCTCTCACGTGCCAAGTTCCCCATGATCATTATTCCTTTTTTGAAAATGGCTGCTATCAATGGAGACTTTGCTTTGCACGAGTTGGAGGAGATGCGGTCGTATATGCAGGCCTTCGACCAGGACCAATTTAATCGTGTTCACGAGATCGATTCCGACAATACGAGTCTCGTTAAGCTTTCCCAGTCCATTGATGTTTACCCCCAATATGAAACCAGCAAAAAGTTGTCGTTGCTCCTAAAACAGGACACCAAGGCGCAGGTTTTCCAGCCTAATGATGATCACAAAGTTTGGGTGACGTTCCTATATAAATACAATGGCTGGGCTTTCCTTGGGAGGGTGCTTGAGAACATCAGCAAGTCGTTTGATGGTTCAAATCCGGAGAAAATGGCCTTGTTGGAGAGTATTTTGGGCCTTATTCGGCAGGTCACGTGCCAGGCCGAAGCTGTTGTCGCTTTGGAATATATGTCTGCTTATACAGACGATGCAGATATTTTGGATGTGCTTTTCCGGTTGTTGGAGCAGTGTTTGCATGAGCGGAATGCCGAATTTCTGGCTGTACTCCTTGATATTCTTGCCCTGCTCATGCCAATGGTGATCTCCCGCATCTGGCCCTACCTCTCCACATCGTCGCTTTTTTCCCGGCACGGAAAAGAGGGCTTTGCAGCCATTCTCTTTGGTTCTTTGGAGATGGTGCGAGGAGATTACTCATTCACGGTCCTGTTAGCGGAATTTGCATTGGCATTAATGGAGAATTGTCTTTCCACATCTGATGACTATGCTCCCAAGTCCAAGGCGGAGATCTTGGCCCAAATCACAGGCCATTTGCTCCAGGTGTTCAGTGCGCTGTGCAATTATAATGATGGGTACCAGAAATTGCGCCTCGGCACTCTTCTCCTCAAGGTGTTCAGTGTGAGCTTGGAGGCGGTGTTTTCCATTGGCCCTGAGTCTGTTCCGGACCAGAAACCCACCCGGATCTTTGCTGCGGCCGCAGACCAGGTGCTCGATGCGTTTTTGCTCGGGAATAACGACTGTGCACTGCGGATCTTGGAGCTGATCGAAAATTTGGCCTCATTCTCCAATACTTATGAATTGGCAGACAAATCGGGCTTTTCTGGGGGCGTGTGGGCCCGTACATGCTTGAAATTCAGCAAACTCGTGACGCATATCCGTACATCCGCCGGCCGTCCACCTAGTGTGTTTGAAAAGGGTCTTTTCCGGAAGTTGCCGCAGATTGTGATGGTGTATGCGAAGGGAGGAATGCTTCGGGAGTATGTGCTTGACTTGTTGAGTGCACTTACCAATGGAAAGTGGTCTTCCGTGCCTGAACCTTCGATGTTATCGCATTTGGGCCCCTCCCACTCCCGGATTTTCCTCCACTCGTTGGCTGCAGACCTTGAAAACCCGTTTGATGACCAGAATATCAAGATTCCCATCTACAAATTTCTCTGTGCGTTGATGGAGGCCAACCAACAAGGGCTCTCAGTGTTTTTCATCAGTGGAAGAGACGTTTTCGGCGAAGTGGTGGGCGAAAAAGAGGCTCCTCGGAAACCCGTTTCGTTGCTTTCGATTTTGAAGCGCAATATCAATGATATTAATTACCTTCCGCCTGCAGTGACTGTCCACCTCTTGGATGCAGTATCGCTAGCCTTCAGCCTGTGGACGATTGCCCGGAATGAGGAGAGTGACGATGTCTTCGTGCAGGAGTTGATTTCTATGATGGGAAG
The DNA here is from genome assembly GCA_002370185.1 of Metschnikowia sp. 01-655c1. Lineage (NCBI taxonomy): Eukaryota > Fungi > Ascomycota > Pichiomycetes > Serinales > Metschnikowiaceae > Metschnikowia > Metschnikowia sp. 01-655c1. Next base: position 91,740 of record NKZO01001589.1, read on the forward strand.
TTTCCAGAAAAAGAAGGATGCAGAGAAGGACGCCAAGAAGGAAGTATGGAAGAAATCGGATGCAGAGAAATACGAAAAATGGGGCGTGTGTGAAGAGTTGTACCGGGCTTCTAACCATTGCAAACTCTATGCCAAGATTGCCGAAACCTTATCACTTCTTTTGTTCACCACGAAAAACGATCGGTGCAGGACGGCCATTGTGGAGTACTTGACCGGAGCCGAATTCTTGGCCCGGATCCCGGATTTCTTCTCCGTTTCCGATTATAACTCGGTGCTTTATGATGAGGTCAATCTGCAGTTCTCGGCCGTTTTCCCCGGCTTCAACCTCTCGGATTTCGCCGTTTCCTTTAAGCAAAGGAACCAGTTCGGTATGCAGGAAGTGTATGATTTGCAAGTGCTCGAGGCGATGTTCGGGAAACACGCCAAATGGCCCGAAATCCGGCACAAAATCATGCACTGTGGAGCCAATATCCAGTACTACAATGCCCAGCACTCGCTTGGGAAGTCTATGGGCGGGCTCCTAACCACGTTATGTCGCCGATCCCCACAAACGATTTCTGGGTCATTTTCCAAAGCAGCTTTCCAGCTTTTGACCATCCGGGAACCAAGAGATACTTATACGCAGGACTTCTATAAGCAACAAGCTTTCGCCAAGATCGAATTGGCCTTCTTGCTCCTCTATACCGGACATTGCAATGGAACGAGTTTCAGTTCGCAAGCCGTTCCTATCGTGGAGGCAAGTCTTGCGTTGATGGCGGATGAAAACGTGGGGTATTTGAATTTCCAGGCCCCCAAATCGAGCGAGTACTCGTACAGATCGTTGTTACGGATCTTATACGTGTCGCTCTCCCAAATCGGGCATAACTCCGAGATGGTGGCTTTGAACCACCAGATCTTGATGAAGGTGTTTGACTTCGTGGTTTCTTCCGGCACTCGAGGGCTCATCGAGCAGTTGGAAAACCACGTTTACTTGAAGCGGAAAACGGACAAGACCGAAGTGGGAAAAAGTCCGGACCGCCAGGATAAAGTGGTGGGCGAGACGCTTGGCGATTTCGAGCTCATTCTTTCAATCCTCAAACTCTTCACCCAAATGAACCTTTCCCGGGCACTTCAGTCGGAAATCATGGCCAGTCTCCGAAGAAACAAGACCGTGGAGGCTATCTGCAGTCTTCACACGTTTTCCCACTTGGTGTTTGTGGGAAACAACGAGCCCGTTTTTGCGCAGCTCAGTTTGATGTTCATCCAACAATTCCTCAGTTTGGACGAATTCTGTGACAATTTGGCCCAGTACAACTTGTTTACTGTGATCCGGGAAAGCATGATCTCCAGGCCATTCAAAGAGGGCGGTGTTTCAGTGGAGAACAATGTGCAGTTGCACCGGAACTGGATCAACGGCATTTTACCCATAGTGGTGACGTGTTTGGCCAAGAAAGCCGTTCTTTCAGAGGTGATTTTGACGATTCGGGCGTTCCAGAAGCAGATCGAGTCGTGTGCAGGTGCATGGACGAAAGACCTGGCCTCTCTCCATGTGTCCACGGCCGGCACGTTTGAAACCATGCAGATTCTCTATATCTACAAGATGTTGCATGAAATCACCAGTGCACGTGGCATCAGTGTTTCGTCCAGCACGGAGGTGGACATGTCGATTCTCCCCGGGTTTGATACGCCTCAAAAACGGGCGCATTTCGGCGATTTTGTCAGCAATCTTTTGAAGCACCCGAAGTTCTTGGCCTCGCGCATCTCGCCCAGTTCCCCAGACGAAGAGCTTTTGTTGAGTCGAACTGATGAAAAGTACCATACGTTTGTCAAGAGCTTGATCAACGATATCTTGGAGCTCAAGGTATTAGTTGAGGCATGAAGGAGAGAACCAGGCAAGGTGGAACTGGAAATAGACATGAAGACTTAGTGGTGATAAATCATAAAGTGTTAGATCCACGATAGACAGGGCCCTGCCCAGGCCATCATAGTACTTCGTACAATGATGGCTGTGATACGGAATTTGCAGCCATCATAGTGGATTCTGCAATGGCCATCATGGTACGAAGTACTATGATGGCTACCATTGTTCTAGTGGAGATGTTTTGGTTCCACGTTTCTCTCAAAGTAATATATGCCGCTTCGGTTCCTCTCTTTGAAGAACCATCAACGAGCAAAGTATTAATAAGGCATAAATGTATTAAAGAACATAACACAGAGTATAGGAATATAGTAGTATAGTAGTATAGTAGTATAGTAGTATAGTAGTGTAGTAGTATAGTAGTATAGTATAGTAGTATAGTATAGTAGTATAGTAGTGTAGTAGTATAGTATAGTAGTATAGTATAGTATACTGTAGTATAGTATAGTATAGTATAGTATAGTATAGTATAGTATAGTATAGTAGTATAGTAGTATAGTATAGTAGTATAGTGTAGTATAGTATAGTATAGTGTAGTGTAGTATAGTATATTAGTATTCATGATGGTCTTAAAGAGTCGTATAGTGTAGTACAGTAGAATAGTATAGTACAGGATAGTGGTATAGTACTATATTACAGTGTAATACAGTATAGTATAGTAGTACAGTGATCTAAGCCTACGCCTACGGCTTACTTACACATTCTAGCCCGTCCAAATTACCTTGCACTTCGACTTACACAGAAATCTTCGGATTATAACTTTACTCAAGTCAAGCACCTACGGACCCAAACCCGATCAACAGACCGAAACTTATGATAATCCTATTTTTAGGTGGGTCCTGCATATACATCCTCCACTTCTACCACTAGGTATCTACACACGGCCCATTTTTATTTCTTTGTACTTGGTACCATTACAATCCTTTGCCTCTCCTAAATCCAATGCTTTTCTTAAAAAGCCCATATTTCTGCTGTGTAACCCAATAACCAAGAAAGTACTTACTATATACACTAAAATATACTCTATACTAGGATTGACTAAACTATGGGATACTTTATCATGGTATCCTTTACTATGTACCATCTTACTACACTATAGTCACTATAGTCACTATAGCACTATAAATACAAAATATACAAAACAGAGTACTGGACGTAACCAGAATCTAACATCGTTTTGCAAATAAATCACGACAAATACAACTATTCACGTATTGCAACTCTACTCAACTATTCACACATTGCAACTCTACTCAACTATCTATGCATTGCAACTCTATTCAACTCTTTACGCATTGCAACTCCACTCAAATGAGCCTTAGTGAACCTAACTACTCCGTCAAACAACTTGTCACGAAGACGTATCGGCCATGGATCACCCCAAGTTCCGTCCCAGAACTGAAACCACGAAACCAATGCCGAAGTCTCTCGCTTTAGCGGACCTTCTTACCTTTAAGATTAACCACCACTCGCTGATGTTCACTATTCCACAGACATCCTTCAAGGGTATATCCCTCTATCAAACAGTTCAATAGGTCCTTATCCATACACATGGCCTGAGCTCTTCCTTTCTACAGTATTATTCGCTTCCTGATTAATTGAACAATATTCCAGGCTTGGGGGATGAAACCCTGCACTGGTCGATCATATGTTGAGCTGCCTTCGGCCCTTAATACGACCTCTATTCTTCTAAGTCGGACCAGTCTATATAAGGTGTGATGGTTTCTCCTTAAGGAGTCATCGGCGAATAAACATACAAAACAGAATACTGGACGTAACCCGATTCTAACCTATAGTAGTATAGTAGTACATATTAGTATAGTAGTATAGTAGTACATATTAGTATAGTAGTATAGTAGTACATATTAGTATAGTAGTATAGTAGTATAGTAGTATAGTAG
>NKZO01001592.1:0-61971 GCA_002370185.1 Metschnikowia sp. 01-655c1
ATTAATTAGAAACTAACATACTAGTATATCATTAATTAGCAACTGTTACATACTAGTATATCATTAATTAGAAACTAATACATACTAGTATATCATTAATTAGTAACTATTACATACTAGTATATCATTAATTAGCAACTATTACATACGATTGTATCATTAATTAGTAACCAACACATACTAGTGTATCATTAATTAGAAACTAACATACTAGTATATCATTAATTAGCAACTGTTACATACTAGTGTATCATTAATCAGTAACTATTACATACGATTGTATCATTAATTAGTAACCAACACATACTAGTGTACCATTAATTAGAAACTAATACATACTAGTATATCATTAATTAGCAACTGTTACATACTAGTGTACCATTAATTAGAAACTAACATACTAGTATATCATTAATTAGCAACTGTTACATACTAGTGTACCTTTAATTAGTAACCAACACATACTAGTGCACTATCATTAGTACGCATTAGCGCACACTAGACTAGTTCGACTAGTGACTCCGGCAAGCAGTGGGCGCGCGCATCACGTGACGCAGCCGTCGACGTCGAGATGATCATCACCCAACACCAACCCCACGCCTTACCGTAACCACGAGCTTGCCATGTCCGAGACCCCTGACGGTGGCGCCTCCAAGGCGCACCTGCGCACGCCCACGTCGTGGGATGCGCTGGACGATATCTTGCTCATGCACCTCAAAGACAACCAGAAGCTCGGCTGGAAAGAGATCGCTCTGCATTTCACCAACCGGACGCCCAACGCATGCCAGTTTCGCTGGCGGAGATTGAAGTCCGGCAACCTTAAGAACCCGCCCAAAAGTGCCGCTGGCTCTGGCGTGCCTGCTAGCGATAGTAGCAGCGTGAACACGTCGCGGAGGGCCAGTGGGAGCGGAGAAGCGGGCCGGAAACCTAATGGCGGCCCCAGTTCCGCTGGCCACGCTGGAACTCTTGGGAGTATAGGCGGTAGTGGTGGCGACGGCTCCAAGCGGCGCCGGTCCGATTTTTCCGCCGTTTACCTGCCTCTTTCTAACACTACATTCACCGGTTACGATACTGTGTCTTCAGCCGTGGCTGGGTTGAATGCTTTGGGCAGTGGGGGCTCTGGGGGCTCCAATGGACCGCTGGGGCCTATTAACACCACTTCCCACCCGCAAAACTTTGACCATCTGCCCAAAATGGACGTACCTCTTGACCCCCAGACTCATAGTGCTGCTGCAGGCACCTCTGGGGGTTATTTCACGGAGATTTCCGTGGACCCGACCCTGAATTTGCCCCACAACAAGCCCCACCAGGTCCCGAACTCTCAGGGTATCACTCCTCGTAATCTGACTACAGATCAGCACAGTGTCAATATGATGCACAACAATTCGGTGATCCAGATCATCCGGGACGACCGCTACTCGGTATCGTCGCAACAGCGGCTCTCGGTGCTGAGTTTGCCGTCCAAATCCATGGATATTCCTCACCACCAGACCAATAGCTCGTCTTTGGCGCATCTACCTTTGTTATATGGCGGAAACAGCATCAGTGGGCCTGCTGGGGGCAGTCTGCTGTCGATTTCCGGCCCTTCTGGGCTTCCCCAGCTTTCGCTGACACTTTCAAGTATCCGGAACGGCCTGATAGTGGGTCCTCTGCAGGCATACTTGAGACGTTCGTCGGTGATGCAAAAAGAACGGGAAAAATCGGAGTCTGAAAACGAAGAAAAGACCTTGGAAGTGCCAATCATCAAACTCGACAAAGCGGACCTGAAAAAAGACAGTGCACGTAAAATGCTGTTCTCCGAGAAGTCGCGGCCCATCTTCAAAATCCCATGGTCCATGGAGGAAGACGAGTTATTGATTAACCGGCGCCGCAAAGAGCTTCTGTTCGCCGAGCTCTCCATTTTGCTACCGCAGCGAACCGAAGGAGAGATCTGGAGCCGAATCGATGCTCTAGAACGCTTGAAAAACGGCCACCGGGCGCTGGTGTCACGTGGGCCTCAACATCGACGGCAGTCTTCTCTTGGGCTTGACGAGGACGACTTTTATGATGAGGTGGACTCGGTGATTGGCGGAATGGACTCGGATGACGACGACGAATCGGGTGTTTTGTTGGATGTGGACGATGCCATCTCCTCGCTGCGAGGTGCACGCAAGAGACGGGCCAGTTCTGCAGTCAACCCTCTTTCCAGAGAAGGAATCCGGGCCAGACTCGATTAGAGAGGGAATCCGTCAATTAGAGGAGGGAGAATGAACAACTTTAGAGGATACTGAATGAAGAAGTGGGAGATTGAAGACCCAATGACAAATTGTGGATACTCAATGGCCCAAGAGATTCATAGAATTGTTAAGATTGAGAAAAGACACTCAATTGGGGAAGAGTGCCATTACAGAGACGAAAGTAGTCAATTGACGGAGATAATACTCAATGACTCAATGACTCAATGACTCAATAACTCAATAACTCAATTGACTCAATGGACTGAAATAATACTCAACGACCCAATTGAGAGATTATATTTAATTATGACTCAATGAGACTTAGTGCTGATGTTATCGTTAGAGAGAAGTCAATTGACAGAAAAATGGACTCAATGGTGACTCAATGGTGACTCAATGGCGACTCAATGGCGACTTAAGTACAGAGAGTACACAAACTACTCAATGTGACTCAATGTGACTCAATGTGAATGTGACTTGGGACTTGGTGGACTCTTCTAATGACTCATGCAGTCTCAATGACGGATACCAAGACTCAAGACTCATCGAAAATTCAATAACTCACTACTATTTGGTGACTCAATGGCTCGAGGACTCAATTATCAAATTATCAATTATGACACAATGGAAACTTGAGACCTAGTCAGACTTGAGACATAGTCAGATTTGAGACATAGTCAGATTTGATGAGAACAAGGTCAGTTGATAGTGGTTGAGTACTGGGAAAGTTCCGACAATTATCAGGTCCTCTCATCAGACCTCCAAGTGGAGATTCAGTGGTCCCAAATCTTCATAATTCAGACTGATCTCATGCCATACTCTTAAACGTCCTTTGAACACCCATTGAAGTTTTCATTAACGTTCCTTCATTTTCCATTGAAGTTCTGATTGAAAATCTCATTGATACTAATGTCATTGAAACTCATTGGGCTGTTCTCATGAAATAATTTCATTGAATCTCATTGGACTGTTCTCATGAAATAATTTCATTGAATCTCATTGGACTGTTCTCATGAAAACTAACTTCATTGGTGTCTCACTGATTCTGGTTCCATGGACTGTTCTCACTAATTCTGTCTCAATTCTCCTGTTGGATCTGACCACCGGTTTAGCGACGCTGGATGTCACGGTGGCCGGTTCAAGGGACTTGGGGACTTGGGGACTTGGGATCCCAAAGTCTACGTGCTTAGTTCACGTTTACAATCGCTACCGCACCATGCTGGTGCTGGTGCTACACTGATGCCACTTATTGGTGCTGGTGCTACACTGATGCCACTTCTTGGTGCTGGTGTATCAAATAAGAATATAGTTCTATGAATGTTGATCCCGTAGGCCAAGTAATATTCCCAAGTTATCATCCTTTATATTGAAGGCTTAAGATTTAAATAAACCACTTGTCACCATCAACACAGTGGTACCACAGTAGTGCCATGATGGGATCAGATATCAAGATCTGCATGATTTCAGAATGTTTCACACCAGACATTGTGGATTTAATGGTATCACGTTGTCTCTGGGGTATCCTGTAGATCTTCCTGGCATAAATCAGAGCATAAATCACAAGTAATGAATGAAGCAATGAATGAAGCAATGAATGAAGAAATGAATGAAGAAATGAATGAAGAAATGAATGAAGAAATGAATGAAGAAATGAATGAATCAATGAACAAGTGGTTCCGAGAATGCAAGATTACTAGAAATACTAAAGATGAAATTACTACTAGATGGAATTACTACTAGATGGAATTACTACAAGATGGAATTACTACAAGATGGAATTACTAAAGATGGAATTACTAAAGATCTGGGATGAGCAAATGGCAGATTTCGAGGTGAGCGTTCCAGGCCAAACTCTGTATACATCTTCTAGTAAATACATCTTCTAGTAAAATCTTCTAGTAAAATCTTCTAGTAAATACATCTTCTAACTATACATCCTCTATTAGATATCTTCTAGTAAATATATGTTGGTGGCCGAACTTGGAGAATTGTACTTGAACAATTCCTTTGAAGACTTCAGTGACGGGTTACATAATGTAATGAAAGCCGGTCTCCGAAACGTGAGTTTGAGCACATGCTTCAACTTTGAAGACCACGTTAAGCAGGTGGAGAAGGTGGTGGAGGACTTGGATATCAGTTTTGACATTGACTACGCTTTGGAAAACAGTCCTCAGACTCCTACTCTAGTAATATCGAGCAAAACAAAGGAAATCGAGATGAAACTCACGGAGTTGCGATTGAGGTACATTTACAATTTGCAAAACTCCATGACCCAGATGTTTGAAATTTCAGATGAGGATTCGTTGGATGATATCGAGGAAGATGCAGAGTATGCCAATGCTGTGATGAGGTACGATACTTCCAACACGAAAGACACCACCCCTCAAGATAAAGAAGTCGTGAAGGAAGTGAGCAAGACGGATACTACGGTCGATCCAAAGCCCCAGAAAATTGCTTTCAAGTTCGACATCCCACGAATCTCGTTGACGTTGTACAATAGAACTAATGTTTTGGCGGGACTTTGACTCCAAAAAACACATTTTCTAGCAAATACATCTTCTATAAATACATCTTTTGACTATACCTCTTCTATAAATACATCTTTTGACTATTCCTCTTCTAACTATATATCTCCTATGAATCCATCTTCTATGAATACCTCTTCTAACTATACCTCTCCTAACTATACCTCTTCTAACTATACATCTTCTACTCAAGGCACATCCTCTAGTAAATACATGTTAGATCTTTATAGGTAGGACATTACCTATAGAGACATTATGAAGCCTACGATTTCCGATCCCAACAAAGGTCACTGCGAATGCCATCATGGCACTTTGTGCATCGGTGGCCCTTTTCAAATATTCTGGAACAATTCTTACCATTGTTCTAGTGGAGAGTTTTTCGTTGCCACGTTTCTCTCAAGGTTATATAAGTCACTTCAGTTCTTCTTTTTGCGGAACCATCAACAAATACAAGTTTAGGTTAAAACAAGTTATAAAGAACAATACATCTTCTAAGTATACATCTTCTAGTAAAGACATCTTCTAACTATACTTCTTCTAGTAAAGACATCTTTAGTGAATACATCTTTTGACTATACCTCTTTTAGTAAAGACATCTTCTAACTATACTTCTTCTAACTATACCTCTTCTATTGAATATATCTTCTATTGAATATATCTCCTATTGAATACATCTCCTATTGAATACACCTTCTAGTAAATACATCTTTCATGTTAGAACCGCCATGGGTAGACTCACTACCCATCGGTATTTTTAGAGCCTACGAAAGTCGACTAGTCAGCTACTCGCCAACGAGACTGACTACACGTTTCCTTCGTTGGTCGTTTCTTTTGTTTCTGGTTTCTTTTTGCACCGAATGACCGATTAGTCATCTCATCTCATCGCGTCCCTTTTCTTACCACTATATAAGTACCTCAGATTTCTCCCTCGGAGGAATCATCAACCAAAAAACATAGTAAACAGAGTACGTGATGCAAGAATCTAACATTCCAGTAAATATTCATCTTTTAGTAAATATACATCTTCTAACTATACATTTTTTGACTATACCTCTACTATTTATACTTCTTCTAACTATATTTCTTCTAACTATACCTCTTCTATTGAATACATCTTCTAGTAAATATACATCTTCTAGTAAATATACACCTTCTAGTAAATATACACTTTCCAGTAAATATTCATCTTCTGTAAATACAACTTTTGACTATACCTCTTCTAACTATACTTCTTCTACTCAAGAGCACATCTTCTAGTAAATATACATCTTCGACCATAGCAAAATCTCTAAGCACACCACTGTAGCCTGACTTCTTATCATTAACATGATACACAAATACCAGCTTTTACCAGTTGCTAACGTTTTTTTTGTCCAAGAAAACCACACCAGTACCACAACTGGGGGCAATAACTTTTGGAAGCAATAGTTCTAGGGACGGCTTTGATTGAGATTAGATAAGACTCAATGATTGAGCACTTTACCAATCGTGGTTACGCAGACTATGTATAATCTAAACGAGTTAGTCTGTATTTTAGTGCTGAGTTAGTCTGTATATTCCAGGTGAGTTAGTCTGTATATTTTAAATGAGTTAGTCTGTATATTTCAGGTGAGTTGGTCTGTACATTTTAAACGAGTTAGTTTGTATATTCTAAATGAGTTAGTCTGGTATAGTTGTCACACGTAGTATAACCTTGGTACTGCTAATACGACTACTACTACTGCTACTGCTAATACGACTACTACTACTGCTACTACTACTACTACTGCTACTACTACTACCCACTGATATTTATCACCTACTGTAGTATACTACTACTCTATTGGACAGATTCCTCTACTGCTTTACTTCTCATCTACCGCTACTGTTTTTAGGATGTACTGTACATCATTATCTACTTTATCTTTTCCAGTCTACTACTTCTAAATCTGCTATCGTCATAAATAGATGACCTGGATGTGGCTTTGGGTGCATGTTTGCGCTTGAAGTTTAAACAGAACCTAGTCTCCATATTGAAGCCATTAGAGTCACTTAAGATGCCACGATATGGAGCGAGCTACAGTAAAAGAATACCCTGAACAATAATATGCTTCACTTTGGAAAAACTCTAAGTCTATACTGCATCTATACTGCTAGCTAAGTAACATATTACACCACATTAATACAACTTCAAGTGCAGGGTGATTTTGTCCAAGACCGGTTTTGGAGCTGGCCCGAGCCCGAGAACAGTAGCACTGCCCGCCTGGATCTGCGTCCGCCCAGCATCATGCACTATGTAGCAGTTCACCCCGTACTCCATGGCCTGAGCATATAGCATATCCATCTCTTCCTGCGTGGGCACCTGCAACGTAATTTTGGCCTGGCCGTTGCCCCACTCCCACCGGCGTAACATCTGGGGGTTGTAGGCGGCGGATTCAGCGTTGGACATTTTCTTGTAGAGAGCCAATGTGGCATGGGAGCATTGAGCTGCTGCTTTTCCCTTTCCCATCTTCAAATCTTGCCGGACAATGAGGGACATGCGGACCTCGCCGGGGATCTCGTTTAAGGCGGTCAGATCGATGTCAATATCTTCGGATTCGGGTTCCAGGTCGCTTTCTGATTCGCTTTCTGATTCACTTTCCGACTGACCTTGGGGTTTGGTGTGTTTCTTGGCCACTTCACTCTTTGGAGCCGTGATTTGTGAGCTGCTGATACTCTGTACCCAGTACTGTATGAGCATGCCGGTAGCCAAGCCCAAAACTCCCACCGTGACCAATTGTGAAGACATGAGGAGGTGGATATGCTGATATATGCGGTGCTGGTCTGCGATGTAATGTAATGTGATGTGATGCGCTGTTTTGCATCAACAGTGCGCGCGCTTGGAGAGTTGGAAATGCCCTTCCAGGGATTTTGGTCATTACAAAATAAACTTTAAACCTTAAATCTTTAAAATCAAAATGAAATTAAAGTCCTCGTAAACCTCTTTCCATTACATTTGAAAAAAACAAAAAAACTAAAGACCTTTTCTCCTGATTGTTATTCTTTCCCTATTCCTACACCCGTGCACCACGGATGGTGCGATCTTAAGTCCCCTACAAACAACGCTTAATTTATCCACTTGACTGCACATGAAGCTATATTCGTTTCTCCGGCGCTTCATATTTTTTGTGGTGCTTCCTTATGTGGTGTACCTTGCCATAGAAGAATGCCCCGGTGCAAAATCACCAATTTCAACCTGGGTATGTTACCCCCAGAACGAGGTGTTTGTGCCGCTTTGGAATTCGGTGTCCACACACGTTTCGGCGGCTGATGAACGCTTCCTAATCTCAAAGAGGGTGTCAGGTTTCACGGGGCCCGTTTTTTCGCCGCTTTCAGACGTCGTTCTGGAGAATTGGGCCCTTTTGGATGCAAAGTACCTGCTCCTGTACCGTACAAGCACCACCAAGGCCATATTGAAACATTGGGAAGCTGTGGGCAGACGAGGGGTGATCCTGAATATAATGCCCCGTGTTGGCTGGGCGTGGGCCAAGTTTTGGAGCTGGTATACGGGGTCCATTGGGCCTATAGTGGAGTACTACTGTCTGCAGTACGCGGCCAGTCTAGAGAGGGCCGTGGATGCCTCGACGCTGATGGTGCGGCTCCAATCTTACCTTTTGTGGTCATGGACGAAGAATTCCTGCACACGGACCTATACTCTCTACGTAGGGCCTGTTTTAACGAAGGTGACGTCGGTGGTGTGGCTGTATACAGGAGCACCGCTTCTAAAGCTTCCTCCTGTGCAGAAGGTCGTAGCCATTTTGCTGCGGTTTCAGATGTCTGCTTCCAATAGCATTGCATTGCAGGAAAAAGCGGATTTCGTGTTTCTGGAAATCGCCCTGCTTATGCAGATGAACAAAAGCTTGGGTCTTGGTGTTTCGGAACAGAAGACCCGCTTGTCCCAGGTGCAGGATATCTTGGATCACGTGAACGAGCTGGATTATCAGGAACCGGAAAAAGGGGGTTCGAAAAAGGCCCAAAATGTGGTTTCTAAGGAGGAAGTTCCTGAGGAAATTCTGGATTTCGAGGACCTGGATGGCGAAGTTTTGACTATAACTTCAACTTTAACCCAAACTGTGACGATGGATACCGCACACAGTAGCAGTTCCCAAACCGTGGATTCAAATGCCTCATTGGAAGTCCCAAAACCCGATTCTGTGGCCACTGTGCAGTCTCTGGAGTCCCAGATTCAAGAAGAATTGTCCTACTGGAAAGAACGGGTGTCCAATTTCCTCAACTTGACGCTCAGCAGTCTAGAAGATGAGTTCAGTCCATATTTGGACCCCAAATTGGCCGAACTCACCCAGAAAATCTCCGCCAACTTCACAGCCTTGCAGCAGTCTAACTACTTGCAGTACAAGACCATGAACGAGTTGATTGTATCGATTGATAAGGACTCAGAGAACATCCGGACCTCCGGCAATCCCATAGAGCACCCACAAGTCGACCGGCAAGCCATGCGAACTTACATTGAGCAGTGCTACAATGAAACAGAAACCCAGATGAGTATAGTGGAGGGCCACTTGAATGCAGGACATGCTGAGGTCATGAGCAAGTATTTCGAGGTTGCACAGGCCACAGTGGACATTCTCGAGTCCTTTGCAGACACAGTGATTCTGGATTTCTCCAACCGGCTCACCGGGTTGCTCCAGGTTTTGCAGACACATGCAGGATACGATGATAAGCACAGCTGGGCCGCATGGAAAGAGTTTCATACAGTGAAAGAGTCGATTTTCAAGATGCGGGACCAGATCTTCGACGAGGCTGAAGCTTATAGGCTCAACCCACGTGGAACCGTTCCTCAAGGACTTTCAAAGTGGGCAGAGTTCATTAAGAAGATGAACTTCCATGTGATCTTCTTGTTAAAGGATAACGACGAGTACATGAAGTTGATGAGGGCCAAGGCTAATGTGGCGTACCAGCAGAGAGAGCTTTTGAACAAGCAAGTTTTGGAGCAGAGAGAGAAGGAGAGACAGGAACGGGAAGAAAGGGAGAAACGCGAACGGGAAGAAAGAGAAAGACAAGAGAAGGAAGAGAGGGAAAGAGATGAAAGAATAGAGAGGGAGAGGGAGGAGATCTTGGAGTTGCAGGAGATTATTATTAAAGAATACTACACGGGATACGAGACTGAAGACTTGGGGTCTGATGAAGTTAAGAACTTGGATTCTGATGAAGTTGAGAAGTTGGAGTATGATGAAGATAATAAGTTGGATTCTGATGCAGTTAAGGATTTGGAATCTGATGAAGTTAGGAACCTGGAGTCTGATGAAGATAAGAACTTGGATTCTGATGAATTTAAGGATTTGGAGTCTGATGAAGTTAGGAACCTGGAGAGTTACAAGGTTGAGGACTTGGATTCTGATGAATTTAAGGACTTGGATTCTGATGAAGTTAGGAACCTGGAGAGTTACGAGGTTGAGGATTTGGACTCTGATGAATTAAGGAACCTGGAGAGTTACGAGGTTGAGGACTTGGAATCAGATGAAAGAAAAGAGCCAGGAGAGTTCAGAGAGTCGGGAGAGCTTCAGGAAGCCGACGAGAGCCGGGAGTACGTTGCAGAGGCATAGTACGTAATAGTAATAGAATAGGCTCGGTGGTCACGTGAGCAGTCCAGTTAAACATGTTGAACTTGAGGAACAAGTACACCTGCGGGTACTGCATGTTCCCGTTACTGCATACAGATGAAACAATGATTGGTATTGTCCTCGACAGAGGCCCACTGCCAACGTGGCCTCTGTCGAGGACACTTGTCTAACACTTGTCCAATATTGGCCATTGTTCTGGAGAAGACAATGGGCCGAGTGGGTTAGGGCTGGAGTCCCAACCCGACTATATATAGAGGAGGTCCCGCTCAGACTTGAACGGTATCAATTGTGACAACAAGTCAAGGACATCCTAGCCTAATATATATATTGGTAAGGATGAAAGCTATAGAAATGATTACTGAAGTACCAAAGTTAAGACACTTGTTGAAACTTAACGTGATAACTATTCCAGATTATGGGAGTGTATACAACAATTCCAAACAAAACAGTCAAACACACAGTCACACAGTCAAACACACATTTATCTATTCTACAATAGCATACTTCCACAATAGGTAATACATATAGTGTGACCAAAACCCATGTGTGCTACCTATGTAGATTCCAGGCCTGAGTGCTACAGCTCTATAGTTTTACTTATGGTGATAGTATTAGAATAGGTCACCAGATTGTAGCAGTATAGAGTCTATACACTACTTGACTGTTTTAAACTTAAACTGCCTACTACACTTGACAATTGAACTGCTTACCAGTACAGTTGTACAGTTGTACAGCTTCAATGACTCAGTTACAATTTCATACATACTATTCAAAAGTATACACTTATTCAGGTATACAGGTATAAGGCTCTACCACATACACCTCTAATTCATTCAGACGGCCAATAAATGCACTTTATTCAGACGGCCAATAAATGCACTTCATTCAGACGGTCAATAAATACACTTCAATCAGACGGTCAATAAATACACTTCATTTAGACGGTGTTAGATCCACCATAGGTAGTGCCCTACCTATTGAGGTATTTTGAGCCTAAACTGTCTAATCCTAACAATGGCCATCTCAAGACCCCGAGGCCCAACATCGTACGAGGTTGGGACGGCGCTCATAGCTATTGTTCTCGTGCTGAGTCGCACGCCCTCTCCTCTAAAAGTATTTAAGTACCTCAGATTCCTCCCCAGGAGTAATCATCAACTAAAAAATATAAGAACCAGAGTACCTGACGTAAACCGGAGCATAACAGACGGGCAATAAAAACACTTCATTTAGACGATGATATAGATATGGAGACAAGTCTTCCGTGGTGACAAGTCCAGAAGTGGAGACAAGTCCAGAAGTGGTGACAAGTCCAGAAGTGGTGACAAGTCCAGAAGTGGTGACAAGTCCAGAAGTGGTGACAAGTCTTTCTTGCAGCATGTCTTTCTTGCAACAAGCTCTGAAGCCGTCTTTTGTGGGAAGAAACAATTGCCCGATTTCGTGTAATGAATATGACTTTTTATTATGAGGGAAATATGCGAACTTATATACCTTTTTTTTTTTTTTTTTTTGCAGCAAATTTCTCACGCCCTTGTTTCAGAATGGTGGCAAATTATGCACACAAAAGCGGGGAATACTATATAAGAGACCCGATTCCCCTTGACTCTCTGTTTCCACGTATTGCAACGGAATCATTAATAGAACTCAACCAGTACATCAAGGCCAAAGCCTATATATCTCCAAAAACTGAAAAAAGCGAATGTCTTAGATTCTTGTTGAACGCTATGTACTAAGTGATCTATTTTGTTCGTTGATTTATATAACAATTGAAGAGAAACATGGCAGTGAAAACTCTTCACCAGAACAATGGTGAAGCCATCATGGTACGAAGTACTATGATGACCATAGCAAAAGCGGTATTACATCCAGGCCCTAGTTAATATCGGGGAGAGAGAATTCATAATACCTTCATAGGTAGATCACTACCATGATGGATCTGACAGAATGAGCATGGAAAGCATAAAGCGAACACCAAGAATTACGACACATGCTATTTTCTAAACCAATTTTTGCGGGATGGGGCCTGAGACTTGAAGGCCTTTGGCATACTCTAATTTGCCAGTTTTATTGGCGTGGTTATACTCCAATTCCGCTCTGTTCAAGGTATCTCTTAAGTTTTGGGTCTTTTCATCCAGACAATCGAATGTGCGATCCGATGAGTACAACTTGATACTTTCTTTGGCATGATTTTCTCAAAGTCGTACTGGTTGTCCACCAGATCTTCTTAAAGTCCTTCTTGAAGTCGTACTGGTACCTTACAAATCCTTCTTAAAGTCGAGTGAGCGAGTGACTATAGTGAGTGAGTGAGTGAGTGTCAACTTTACTGCCTACGTTACAGTGTTTTTCAAATCTATTCAAACCAGCCCGGCAAAATGATTTAAACCACAATAGCAAAAATTAAACAATCCAATAATTCAAACAGTTTCGTACTTATGGCTTAAAAATTGCTAAGGATCAAGGATTTGAAATAGACTGTTTATGTGACGTCTTTATTAAATATTAAAAACAGCAACTTTTTAAATTATTAGGTTGTTTAATTTCACTAGTGTGGTTTGAACATTTTGCCTCACTGATTTGAATAGTTTTGAAAAACACTATATCTTGGTACTCCGATTCGAAACTCCACCGCAGAATCGAACCCATTCACACTCTTTTCAATTGTCAATTGCAAATAATTGTTTATCATTTCAGTCTGCAGTCTCTTATTCTCAGTCTAGTCCAGCCTTTTTGTTTAAGTTCTGGGGGTAGTCTTGGGACAGTAAGGAAAAAAGGAAATTTATGTGGAGTATTAGCCGGCACCAAAGGAGGTGGTCGGAGAAATGTGAAAAATACTCTCACTCCCCATACTTGATACTGGAATAAGTGGAATGCGCGTTCAAAAATAATGATTTACTTTTTCACTATTTCACTACAGTGTTTTTCAAAACTATTCAAACGAGCGCACCAAAGCTATTCAAACCACACTAACAAAATTAAAGAAACCGAGTTTCGTACCCCTTCCAGTTCAGTTCCGTCCGCTTTGACCCTGATTGGTACTGCAAGACTCATAAATGTAGTCATGAAGCAAACCACCAGATTTAAGATTTCAGAATATTGAATTTTAATGAAAGTTGACGTGAAACATTAAGCCATTTGGTTTGAAAGACTGTGCGAAGAATACGAAACTTTCTGAATTATTGGTTTGTTTAATTGTGCTGGTGTGGTTTGAATAGTTTTGAAAAACACTGTATTTCACTATTTCACTATTCCACTATTCCACTATTTCACTATTTCACTATTCCACTATTCCACTATTTCACTATTTCACTATTTCACTATTCCAATTTTTCACTATTCCACTATTCCACTATTCCACTATTCCACTATTCCACTATTCCACTATTCCACTATTCCACTATTCCACTATCCCAGTAGTCCACTAGACACTACACTCCAAAGTCCACTTATCTTTTGATCTTTATAAATCTAAGAACCTCATCAATAACATATTTTGTATATAAATAATCAAGATGTAAATATATAACTGTAGTTTCTGCAAAACTATTAAAACCAGCGCGGCAAAACGATTCAAACCACACTAGCAAAATTAAACAAACCAAGGATTCAACAGATTTGTACCCCCTCCAGTTTAGTTCGGTCCGTTCTGGCCCTTGAATGGTACTGAAAGACTCCCAAATGTAGTACATGTGAGGCAATCATCCAGATTTAACATTTCAAAATAATGAATTCTAATAAATGTTGGTGTAAAACATTACGCCATTTGGTTTGAAAGGCTGCGAAGGATACTGTTTTCTGACATACTTATATGATGTATGATTATGAGTACTGTTATGGTATGATTGACCGGAAATGAGGACGTGACCGGAAATGAGGACCGCGGCCGGAAATGCCCAGCTACAGGACCTCCAAAAACCCACCACGACAACCTTTTCAACTAACAAAATATGTATTGTAAAGTCCGGAATTCCAGGATTCCACCAAACCCACTCTTTTTTCCGTACCATGAAAAAACGGTCGTTTGCGTTGGGCCTTTTTCTGCTGAGGTAGCCGGGTGTACGGGTGTTTTGGGTTCTCGCCAGAGCCAATTCCGGGGTAGCCCTTGATTGAAACTGCAGACTCCTAAATATATAACATATGAGGCAATCATTCAGATTTAAGATTTCAGAATATTGAATTCTAATGAAATTGGTGTTAAACATTACGCCATTTGTTTGAAAGACTGTGGGAAGGGACACGAACCATTCTGTCTTCTTGGTTTGAATAGTTTTGAAAAACACTGTAACTGTAGTTTCTGCAAAGACATTGCTATTGTTTTTCCGAAATCATAATTAAAAACCCTTAAAGAACATAAAAATAGCATAATACCGATCATTAATTTAATATTCTGATATTTTAAAATAATTTATTTAATCTAAGGGGGGAGACATATATGAATATATAATTCATGAGGATTTTAAAATATTTTATACACACGCCTAAAGCAAGTAAATAAAAAATGAAGTATACTTACACGAAGAACTTATGGTTTATTCTCACTTGGTTACGGTCATTTATTGAATACATACTAAAGGCACATACGAAGATACACTTAAAGCAAGCATGAAGCATTGACACCGACGCATGAAATGCTACCAAGCATGAAACGCAATTGAAGCTAATAAGCCTAATAAGCTCAAGCCTTGCAGTCGCACGTAGCATTGCACATAGCATTACACGTAGCATTGCTTAGAACTGCACTTATCATTGCTTAGAAATGCAATTATCATTGCTTAGAACTGCACTTATCCTTGTTTAGAAATGAACCTATCATTGCTTAGAACTGCACTTATCATTGCTTAAAATGCACTTATCATTGCTTATCCTTGCTTAGAAATGCACTTATCATTGCTTATCCTTGCTTGAAATGCAATTATCATTGCTTCGCATTGACTTGGTGCACTCCTGATACCTTCGCACGCACTAAAATACACACAAAACACCAAGCCATTTACTCCAACTTGGCCTTGACTTGGTCCTTGAGCGACTCAACCGACTCCTTGACCTCGCCCGCATTGGGCAAGTTGTTGTAGGAGTCAGCCACCGAGTCCACCACCTGGTCCTTGAGTTCACCGGCCTTGGGCACCACGGTGTTCTTCAACAGGTCAGCAACAGTGTTCAGCAAATCACTGGCCAAAGGAGCCACGGTATTCTTATAGTGGTGGTGGGCATGGCCAGTCAATTCCGAGAGCTTGACGGCCACGTGGTACTCCACCAACTCCACGTATTGCCAGAACTTGTGCACATAAGGAGATACAGAGTGGGCATAAAAGCTCTTGGAATTATCCAAATGGGTCCCCACCTGGTACTTCTTGAACGTGGGGTGAGAGTGCACGTGCTTGTCCAAAAACGACACGGCTTGGTTGACATAGGGGCTCAAGTAATTGGATCCCGTGTTCAAGGCGCCACACAATTGGTCATGTTGGGCAGCAAACGGATGGTTCAAGAACTTGCCGGCATCTGGGTGGGTCAAATGCTCCAACACTGTTTTCTGCTGGCACTTGTGCGAGGAGAGGTAGACGGAATAGAAGACCACGAAGGTCACAACAAAGAATTTGAGTTTGGAGAGGAAGGCCATGGTGGAGGTTGGAGAGTTGGAAGAGCGTGGATCCAAAGCAATAAAGGTAATGCGTGAGTGCAGGCGCTGTATATAGCACGTGAGAATGGTGCATACTTTGCTGTGCGTGGAGAGGGGTTGCCTGATCCGGCAAAGATAATAACTCACGTGATATTCACCTGACATCCACATGACATCCACGTGCGCAAGCACGTGGATGCATGTAAAAAACATGTGACCGCACGTGAAAACCACGTATCCGTCACCACAACTGACCATCAACAGCCGCCAACCCAGCCAAACCCAATTATGTGGAGCGGACATAGCTCATTTCTTGTCTTGAACATCTCCTAGACTTGTTTAGTGACCAATCTGCATCTCTTAAACCTGTTTCAGTGACTTACCAGAGGTATTATTCTTCCGAGTTCAGCTGCAATATCTGAGAATAGCAGGTACACAAATGTCCAGTAATCTCTGGTAAGAACTGAATCATTCTAGTGTTGACAAGTTGTTACTTTTCACTATATGCAGGATTAACAAACTGTATGCAGTCCCCAACCAAATTTATATCGGTTTAGTATTAGTAGTATTAGTAGTATTAGTAGTATTAGTAGTATTAGTAGTATTAGTAGTATTAGTAGTATTAGTAGTATTAGTAGTATTACCTGAAGTAGTACCTGAAGTAGTACTCATAGTACTTGTAGTAGTACTCATAGTAGTGGCAGTAGTGAGTGAGTGAGTGAATGTGTTAGATCCACCATAGCCAGTGCTCTACCTATTGAGGTACTTTAAGCCTAAGCTGTCTACCTCCAATGGCCATGATCAGAGTCACGAAACATGCAAATATGATACTTTACAAGAGAGCAGTATGAAACGGCACTCCACACTCCAGACTCTAGCAATATACTCAGGTAGTTAGTATAGAATACGGATACTATGTAAGTCAGTAGTAAGTAGTAAGTAGTAAGTAGTAAGTAGTAAATAGTAAGTAGTAAGTAGTAAATAGTAAGTAGTAAGTAGTAAATAGTAAGTAGTAAGTAGTAAATAGTAAGTAGTAAGTAGTAAGTAGTAAGTAGTAAGTAGTAAATAGTAAGTAGTAAGTAGTAAGTAGTAAGTAGTAAGTAGTAAATAGTAAGTAGTAAGTAGTTATTTACAGTTTAGTAGTCAGTAATACAGCAATACTGTAATACCTCAAGTAAATCAGTAAGTAGACAGTAAGTAGACAGTAAGTCGTTAGTACTTAGTAATACAGTAAGTACTGAGTAGTAACTAGTACGTAGTAAATTTAACTTTAAACCATTACTGGCTTTTGGATTAAACCTTAAATAATCATATTATACTTCATAAAAATAGCATATAACTTAGATTATAAATGAGTGTCTAATCTCTACACTTTTACATATATAATTTCTATATATATGATTCAGCTCGTCGATTGACCTATAATTATTACTTTTTTTAATTATAGGATTTCCCCCGACTTTGCCCATTTCTATTATAAATATAATAAAATTCAATCTCAAAATAATTTTTTTTATTTGATTAATAATAATTTGTTGAACAGTTAATTTACAATCTTGCTATAGGATTTTTTTATTCAACTAAAAATTTTAATTCCAGTGACCATTGTGAAATAGTAGATTAATCTTCTTTTTATTTATACTAAAAATTCATCCTAAATAAATACTTATAAAAAAAATAAATAGAGTATAATTTAGATCTAAAATAAAAGCTTAATTAAAAAACCTTTCCCGAACTATATGTGCTTTTTTCATAGCATATAGCTCTCCATTATATATATAAATATATAACTAGATTCCTTCATTATATTTAATCAAAAGATATATAAATATATCTGTACGTTAGAAAACTTGTATATTATTATATTTACCATGAATCTTCCGTTAACCTAATACTTTCGATATTAGGTCAATCCCAAATTCTTCTTAAACTTAAATATATATTTACTTAGGTCATTGTTTTTATATAATATTGTATTTCTCTATATATAATCAGCTACTATTATATATCTGTTAGATTCTTGTTGAACGTTATGTATTAAGTTATCTATTTTGTTCGTTGATGATTCCTCAGAAAGAGGAATCCGTGCGATTTATATAACAATTTGAAGAGAAACGTGGCAGTGAAAACTCTTCACCAAAACAATGGTGATGATTGTCGAAAACGGCCCACCATTATTGATGGTCGAACGCTGTGTCGCGGCGTTCGTAATAGCCGTAGTTAGTATCGGGCAGAGAGACTTCATAAAACCTCCATAGGTAGACCACTACCCAAGGTGGATCTGACAATATCAATGTTTTGTATATATAAAAATATATAACCATAGAAATCTTAACTCAGAGATGAAATTAAAATTCCCTTTTTTAGACATGCTGTGGTAAGTAGTAGGTAGCCACTACTAGGTCAATCATTGTCAGCAATCAGTATCATCTAGTAAGTAGTTAATCAGTAAGGAGGTGGTTGTTGTTAGTAGTGACTAGTAAGTGGTGACTAATAAGTGGTGAGCAATAAGTAGTAAGTAGTAAGTAGTACGTAGTAGTAAGTAGTAAGTAGTAAGTAGTAAGTAGTAAGTAGTAAGTAGTAAGTAGTAAGTAGTAAGTAGTAAGTAGTAAGTAGTAGAGTAAATAGTAGAGTAAGTAGTAAGTAGTTGGTAATTGGTAGTAAGTAGTATAGTATAGAGTAGTATAGAGTAGTATAGAGTAGTATAGAGTAGTATAGAGTAGTATACAGTAGTATACAGTAGTATACAGTAGACTAGAGTAGAACTGGAGAGTAGAGGACTGGCAGTAGAGGCTACTATGATTCAAAGTATAGAATAGCACATTATACTGTAATATAGTGTTGGCTCCACCTTCAGTAGTACTCTACTATCTCAGTATTTTAAGCCTACACTGTGTAATTCTAAAAATGGCCATTCCACTGTGCCACACCTCCACCATCACTCTAAGCTAGATCAATGTGATAAACGAGGTACCAGGAAGAATGTCTAATACTAGTACTCTACTCCCATTAGTGCTACTCCTCTACTACTAGTACTACAGTATATTAGTAGTACTACTATACTACTAGTACTACAGTCTATTAGTAGTACTACTATACTACTATACTCTAATATTATACTACTCCTAATATTATACTTCTACTACTGATTGAGTTATAGTCCTACTATATTACTCCTACCCCTAGTGATTGACTACTAGTACTATACTACTAGTACTACTACTTAATGATAGTCTTTATTTATGAAGTTCTACTACTACTGCTGATTGACTGCTAGTACTATACTACTACTGATTGACTAGTACTATGGATTTAAGGTATATATCTTACTAGCACTACTGATTGGCTCATGGTACTAGACTAGTACTACCCTAATCCTAGTATTATACTCCTAATAGTACGCTTAGTACGATTATTAGTACTGATTGACTACAAGTCCTACTACTACTTTATAGTGTGTACTATAGTATTTAGTGTGATGTAATAGTATTTAGTGTGGTGTAATAGTATTTAGTGTGGTGTAATAGTATTTAGTGTGGTGTAATAGTATTTAGTGTGGTGTAATAGTATTTAGTGTGGTGTGTTAGATTCTTGTTGAACGTTATGTACTAAGTTATTTATTTTGTTCGTTGATGATTCCTCAGAAAGAGGAATCCGTGCGATTTATATAAAAATTTGAAGAGAAACGTGGCAGTGAAAACTCTTCACCAGAACAATTGTGAAGCCAAAAGCCATAATACATCCTGGCCATAATACATCCTGGCCCTAGTTAGTATCGGGCAGAGAGACTTCATAATACCTCCATAGGTAGATCACTACCCATGGTGGATCTGACATGGTGTGTAATAGTATAATATAAAGTGTGATAAACTGAGGCACCAGGATGGAATGTGGAGATTTTCTCTTGCATATCTTTAACCGGCAGGATACTCTAATTCCACCGCCAACTACTTAAGTAGCCTGATCCTTTCTCTGGAGAACCATCGGAATGAACAGTAAACATAGTGCCCGACCATGGTATTCCTATTCCGGTCTTCACCCAGTTTCAGTTTCGTCACTCTCTAATACTTTATTTTGACACATGCTCTATGACATAAGTAAAGTTGCACCTGCTCTCCTTCAAATGTATGTGAAAACGTTTTGAAATGAACATTGCTATTCGTGGTCAAGAACTGCCTGGTCCATCCAAAATAAAATCTAGAAGAAAAGTAGTAGGAAATATTTAGCAGTAGTCGGTTCTGATTCTGCTCAAAGTAATTATCTACTCGTACATTTCAAGCTGGTCCTGGATGATGTGGAACACAGGCAACGACATATCCCTCAAGTCATTACTTATATAAGTATTGGAATATTCACCAAACGATGCTGGAGTTCTCAAGGGCTTGAAAGATGTGAAACAGTTGGCGAAGACAAGAAAGGAAAAACAGAACAAAGCCATGTCCAAGATGTTTAGTTAATTTCCCAAATTCAGCAGCTATGAGCACTTCTAGCTGAATGAAAGGTATGAAGAATGACTGGGGTACAAATACTACTGTAAATATATCATAAAAGATCAGAACTATCAAATTAGCAAGTTCGTGTAAATCCTCAAATAGTAAGTTTTTCATCACTTCAATTGGCATACCCCATCCACAGGAATTGGCTGGCGCGGCCGAAACTAGCAGCTCCAGGATCTCCAATGGTGTACTAAGTTAAGAATTTCCACTCAAGACCTTGTCAGTGTGATTCCGATATTTCCAGCATCTTATCCAATCCATTCTAATGGACAGGTGGCCAAAGCGGGTCATTCAAGACACAAACCCTATGAAATAAGTAAATTTGCACCTGCTCTCCTTCTTCTCCTCCCACCTCCAGTAGCACAGCACTAGGCTTAGTTTAGACTGGATCAGACTCACTTTAGACTGGATCAGACTCACTTTAGACTGAATTAGACTCAGTTCAGACTCATTCCTAGACTATTAGACTGTATTATAGTGTATTAAACTTAATAAATAGACTTCTCTTAGTAGTCTTCTATCTGTAGACCACTGCTTTTTGGTCATCAGTACCTTATATTCAACAGTATTATAGACCCCACAGTCTAAACCTGATTTAAATCTATGGACCCAGTACAATTCTCTCATAGTTAAGTTTTATTAATATCTGCTTTCGAGAAGGAGATACATCAAACTGCCATTGATACATAGACCTAATTGGGGCTCCTCGCTGTACACCTCAACAACTAACCAGTTCAATTCACCAGAACAACTTACCAGTACAATTCACCAGAACAACTTACCATTACAGCTCACCAAGAAGCACTCGAATCAGATAAGCTTAGTCTGGCTTTAGAGTATACCTAACGTGTTTCAGATATGATAGCCTGACTTGTTACATGTTCTATTTACAACTAACAAGAATCTGACAAATTTAACAATATGAGTCCCACACTAGCCATTTGTATTTGAGCCTACAATTACAGATCAATTAGATGATATCGTTTTGGGAAATATCTTCAGACTGTGGGGGTATTCCTTATGAGATGTCTAATGGAGTGTGGGGGCCTCAACCTCGGAATTCAGATTAAATGGGTGCAAAAAACACCCGTGCACCAGGCTACCTCAGCAGAAAAAGGCCCAACGCAAAAGACCCTTTTTTTTGAGGGATTTGGATGAAACTTTGTTTAGTGGAATCCTAGAATTCCGGACTTTACAATGCATATTTTTTTAGTTGAAAAGGTTTCGTGGTGGGTTTTTGGAGGTACTGTAGATGGACAATTCCGGCCGCGGCCCGCAGTTCCGGTCAAGCTATTGCATACATATCAAGATCAGGGCTCATAATTATACATCATTAGTGATTTAAGATACATTAAACACCCCATGTTAATTATTGAAAACCAAGCACCTTCCCACACCCGTTGACTTGGTGTCAAGTACTTAAGCAGCCTGATCCTCCCTCTGAGGAATCATCAACAAAAAAACATAATCAACAAAGTACCTGACGTACCAACAAGAATCTAACAGAGTGACTGAGTAGTAAGATTTGAGTAGTAAGAAGCTACCACACCCTAATAGTCATCTTTTTTAATCAATTAATAATAGAGTATAAGATACATTTGGGGCTGAATATGAATAATTATTGTTAGATTCTTGTTGTAACGTTCAGTACTAAGTTATCTGTATTCGTTGATGATTCCCCATGAGAAAAATCAGGGTTGCATATATAACTAAAAAAAAGGGGTGCACCACTAGGTGGCTGGTAGGTGGCTAGTAGATGGCTGGTAGGTACTTGGTAGATATCAGGAGGAGAGGCTTAATAATACCTCAATAGGTGGGACTACCAATGGTGGATCTGACAAGTACCATATTAAATAATACACATAAACCTTCCATAATAAAAAATAGAAATACAAAGAAGCTCATAATATATCTTCTTTTCATATATTATTCTCTATGTATTTAATTGAGACTGGTAGAGTTAGATCCACCACTTTTCCATTTCTTTCAATTATGTTCCAGGCTCAATCTACCGTTAACTATAGTAGAATATGCAGTACCGACCTATTGATCTAGGTCATTTCGTCTATTTCCTCAAAAAAATTAATATACTCAACTACTTTGTGTTCTTATTGAGGTAAATATCATCATATGTTGGTGGAAACCTTAAATATGGGCCGTGGGGGATTCTGGATGCAAGTCACGTGACCTTTCCGGGAGTGGAACTACAATTACTAGTACTATGAAACACCGGTACTCTACATCCCAATAATACCAGTACATTTCTAATCCTCTCCCTCAAAATATATTCAGTGACCACCACTAGAAATCTAGTACTATTACTCTAGTACTATTACTGTAAACTGGGATGTACGGGTCTAAAGTAGGGCACCTTCATTACAACTTTCAATCTCCCAACCCTATACTATAAACTAAACTCTCAAAAACCCACCCCTAACAAAGCTAACCCCAAAATCATTCACTCCCTTTAAGTTAACTTTGACGGATTGACTTGTATATGGTGTGGTTAAACCCGTGCACCGGGCCCACCACAGTTACCCGGCTCGCGAAAAGCTATATAATGGGAGGAATCGCACATTTTAAAAAGGCATCAATTTGATTACCAACGAATCGTACCAAAATGAAACCCCCAGTGCAGGGCTCGTGACGTATGTCGGCAGAACTTGGGGATTACCGTGCTGGTACATTTTCAGGATCTGCTAGGGTTTTTTTGCACGCCCCCTCCTTTGGGGTTTTCTGGGCTACCGAAGGAGTTTTTCCGGAGGTACGGGCCTAGCCATAGAAGACTCCGCCTTTTTTTTCTACGGTGGTTAGTTTTGGTCTTTCCATAGCAACTCCCGGTTTTTCGTGCTTTGTCTGTGCCATAGACTCGGCACTTCATGCCCGGGGTATATCTGTATTTTTGTAGAGACTGTAGATGCCAAATATTAGTAGATGCAAATATTGGTAGATGCAAATTTTTAGTAGATCCAAATATTAGTAGATCCAAATAGTAGAGTACATCAGAGGCTTGTGCGAGATCCGGGGCATCCAGTTCGGCGTACTATTCATTTTCTTTTTTTTATTGTACTCATAGTTACAGTGATTTTCAAAACTATTCAAAACAGCGTGGCAAAACGATTCAAACCACACTACTAAAATTAAACAAACCAATGATTCAAAAAGTTTCGTACGCCTTCACACAATTTTTCAAACCAAA
Source organism: Metschnikowia sp. 01-655c1 (assembly GCA_002370185.1). NCBI lineage: Eukaryota > Fungi > Ascomycota > Pichiomycetes > Serinales > Metschnikowiaceae > Metschnikowia > Metschnikowia sp. 01-655c1. The sequence goes on from NKZO01001592.1 coordinate 23,648, forward strand.
TGGCGTAAGGTTTCACACCAACTTCCATTAGAATTCAATATTCTGATATATTAAATCTGGAGGTCAATATATGAAATGTTGAATCTGGAGGATTGCCTCATATGTACTACATTTGGGAGTCTGGCAGTACCAAAAAGGGTCAAAACGGACGGAACTGAAGTAGGAGGGTACGAAACTTTTTGAAACATTGGGTTGTTTAATTTTGCTAGTGTGATTTGAATCGTTTTGCCACGCTGGTTTGAATAGTTTCGAAAAACACTGCAGTGTCCTACCTATAGTGGATCTAACACTACTAATGCTATTCACCCACTACTCTATTCACCCACTACTCTATTCACCAACCACGAATCCACTCACTAAGTAGTCTTCGTTATTCACAAACTACTCTACTATTCACCAACTAGTCTTTCACTCTCTAAGTAGTCTTCGTTTTTTACTACACTATTACTCACCAGCTACTCTACCACTAGCTAACTACTCTTCAACTATTCACTAACTATAGTACATAATAGTATAATACTTGAGTCTCCACTAAATACCACTAGCACTACTACTACTCTCCTACTCTACTACTCTACTACTCTACTACTCTACTACTCTACTACTCTACTACTCTCCTACTCTCCTACTCTACTACTCTACTACTTTACTACTATAGTAAAGGACTATACTATACTATACTACACCACCACATTACTACTGCTACTATCTATTCACCAACTACTCTACTATTACATGTCCTAGGTATACTATGTTATACAATTTTACACTGTTATAATTTGTTATACTACATATACTACTACTACATATACTACTACTACATATACTACTACTACATATACTACTACTACATATACTACTACTACATATACTACTACCACTACTACTACTATTTTATACTTTATATCTGTACTGTAACACTACTGTTAGATATCCTAGACAGTGAAATACCTATTGAGGTATTTGGGCCTACACTGTCTCTCCTAATAATGGCTATTGCAAGACCTTCACAATCCATTGTACCGAGTTCAACTCTCACCTATTGCTATGTTGCTGAGTTTCGCAGCCACATCACCTTGAAACTATAGACATTCCTGTTTCCTCTTTTGATGACTTTTTCCTCTTTTTACTGTTTCCTCTTTTGACTGTTTCCTCTTTTGGTGAATGTTTCCTCCATTGCTAATAAGGACACAACCCAAAGTATATAATATAGTAAAAAGGACAACTAGCAGAGTATTTTAATTTTTATGCAGGACTCCAATTACTTGGCTACGGCTTTGTTTTTCTTCAAGATTTCTATGCATGGTAGATCCACTACCCATATATTAGTCTAGCATTGTTTCTTGGTTGTGACAAATGATGAGCCTGCATAAAGTGTTTTTCAAAACTATTCAAACCAGGGAGACAAAATGTTTCGTACTCTTTGGTACAGTCTTTCAAACAAATGGGGTAATGTTTCACACCAATTTCATCAGAATTTAATATTCTGGAATCTTAAATCTGGATGATTGCCTCATATGTTTTATATTTGGGAGTCTGCAGTTTCAATCAAGGGCTACCCCGGAATTGGCTCGCCCAAAACACCCGTACACCTGGCTACCTCAGCAGAAAAAGACCCAACGCAAGAGACCGTTTTTTCATAGTACGGAAAAAAAAGTGGGTTTGGTGGAATCCTGGAATTCCAGACTTTACAATGCATATTTTTGTAGTTGAAAAGGTTTGGTGGTGGCCTTTTAAAGGTGCCCTGATTCTTTATGGTCACGTGACCACCATTGAGTTCCGGTCTCGTGCTTCTTTCCACTAATACCAAACCCACTACACCATAAATTGGCCAAAAATTCAAGGAGAATCTTAATCTGGTAAAAACAGAATGCTCTAAGACAGAATTTCCCCCGCTGGTTTGGATAGGTTTGAAAAAACACTGTATGTACTACATTTGGGAGTCTTGCAGTACCAATCAAGGGTCAAAACAGACGGAACTTAAGTAGAAAGGGTACGAAACTCTTTGAATTACTGATTTGTTTAATTTTGCTAGTTTGGTTTGAATCGTTTTATCTTGCGGGTTTGAATAGTTTTAAAAAACACTGTATAACAGCGAGGCTTTCCTCCCTTAGATTAATGAGGGAGTTCCTCGGCTATTCTAGGTATACATACCATGATAAAATTTAGGACGTAAGGAATACGTTCAATATATAGACTAGCAGGTCGGACACTATTAGGTCCTTGCATCCTAGTGTTAGTTAACATCAGGTTAACTGCTTACAGTATTGCCTAAGAGGAACATATCAAGATGTGATCTACTCTCAGACCCCAAAACAGCCAGACCCCAAAACAGGCAGATCTCAAAACTGCCAGATCCCAGAACTGCCAGACCCCAGAACTGCCAAACAGCCAGAACAGCCAGACCCCCAGAAACAGCTCGTGTAACTCCTGAAGTATTTACATACCTTCATGCGACTATGAACTTTATGAATAGTGGTCCAAGTTACACTGGACTGTACTCCTTGAAAGTACCTCCTGATGTACCGACTATAAATGCACAAGTTGAATAATCTACACCTCTGCATCCGGCATAGACTCTCTTTGCGACATTAAAAATCGCTACCTTCACCTAATACCAAGATGGCTACTGGAGATAATGGCTACTGGAGATAATGGCTACTACAGAGATCGCAATGGCTACATAGTACTTCACCCTGCAAGTCACTTGGCACCTCTCTTATTAGTATCTCTTATTAGTATCTCTTAATAGTATCTCTTATTAGTATCTCTTATTAGTATCTCTTAATAGTATCTCTTATTAGTATCTCTCATTAGTGTCTCTTATTAGTATCTCTTGTGGTAGATCTTTAGGTCGATCTCTTGGTACATTACTGTGTTAGTATTGTTGGAACATGAGGAACCAGTACAGTGTTTTTTAAAACTATTCAAACCACACTAGCAAAATTAAACAAGCCAATAATTCAAAGTTTCGTACTGATGACTTAAAAATTGCTAAGATTAAGGATTTGAAATAAACTGTTTATGTGAAGTCTATATTAAATATTAAAAACAGTAACTTTTGAATTATTAGTTCGTTTACTTTTGCTAATGTGGTTTGAATCGTTTTGCCGTGCTGGTTTGAATAGTTTTGAAAAACACTGTACATCTCTGATATACTGCATGTTCCAGGTGACTGCATGTAAGCAGGGCAGATGAAACAGTGATATGCAGAAACAAACGATATTGAGAATCAGTCCACGTCCTCAGTAAACATCAGTACCTCTACATTAGTTAATATTGGTGAGTCTGGTGTTAGGAGACATCTTGGTATGTCCCCTTGAGTTGATTATTCATATTTTCAGTACTCTAAGAAATTGTGGGAGCTTGTCTTTTATATTGGGGTGAGCCTTCACACGACCACAGTCACGTGAGTGACCGCGGTCTCAGGGACGAGAGTGGACACGTCCCGCGGAAAAAGGGAGCGGGCGGTAACATAAGACGATATAGAATAAGAGACTACATTGAGTTGATAAGAGTACTGAGTATAACTTAGATATATAATCGTTCCAGTCTATGCGTTAGTAGATGACAAAACGCAACAGACCAGATGCACCGTGTGCAGGTCACTGAAGTGCTGGAGAAACAATCCAAGTTATCAGTAAACATCAGTACATCTACACTAAATAACATTGGTCGGTTTCCCCAGTTAGCCCCCCCCCCCCCCTCTCTTATTCCTCTCTCTTCTTAGTTCCTAATTCTTCTTCCTCCCTCTTCTTAGTTCCTAATTTATCTTAGTTCCTAATTCTTCTTGTCATCCTGCATACAGCACACTGATCGGTCTAGAGAACGCGTGTGGTGACAGGTGTACGGGTCTCCCACCACACACGGTACAAGATTCACAAGGTCCCCCCGGATCAGTGCACCCAACGCGTAGTCTAGTACCGAAATCCCCCCCTAATCTCTCTAATCTCCATGGCCATAGCAAAGCAAATCAAGCAGTTCTTCTACTCGCTCAGCGCCACAGACAAGTACTCGGACTTTGATTCCCGCAAGTCGTTCAACCGCATCAACAAACCCGACGTGCAGACGTCGCTTCTAGGCGCCAGCAACGCCAACGACTCGTCAGTGTCGCTTACCAAAGTTGTTGCGGGAGTGGAAAAAGAGGGGATCCACGAAACGCGTTTGGCGTGGCGTCACATCAAAAAATGGCTCCATAGTCATCTGGAGGATTTGAACAATTCGCTACTGGCTCCTTGCACGGATTCGGATATCAACGAGTTGGAGAAGGATCTCTGTTGCACGTTTCCGGCATGTGTGCGCGAGTTTTTCCTCCTCACGGACGGTCAGAATACCTATAATGATAATGGTGCGTGTGGGTTATTTTATGGGCTTCGGCTTTTGCCCATAGATGAAGTTGCGGTGATGACGGAGAGTTGGCGGAAGGTTCATGTTGCTCTTGCGTCACGAGTGTCTGAAAGAGGTGAAGGTCCAGTAAAGGGAGAGACGGTAGAACTCGGTTCGACGCTAACCGAGGAACAAGTGGGACGAGGGAAAGGAGACGAGAGTTTAGATTCAGAACTGAAACCAATTGATGAATTGGGTGATGGATTGGGTCAGGGCTTGGACAAACTGTCTGATTTGGGTCTGAGACTGCCGAAAACTGCCCAAAATCAGTCCAAAAACGCCCAAAATCAGTCCAATACTGCCCAAAATCAATCCAAAAACGCCCAAAATCAGTCCAAAAACGCACAAAACCAATCCATGGACTTAAATTCCATCCCCATAGATAGTCCCGGCCGAGATCTAAGTGTGGTTGCAGGGTTCAAACAGAGAAAACAGCCCAAACTGCGTTTTCCAGAGCAAAACTGCGTGCCTCCCAAAACAATTCTCCCCATCTACGCCCATTCCATGTGGATCCCCATGATCACCGATGGAGCCGGAAACTTCATTGGCATCGACTTGTCTCCAGATACACCCGAGGCTAAGGATATTCCCAACGCCAAATGCGGCCAGGTGATTCTCTTTGGCCGCGATTTCGATACCAAGTTCCGCGTGGCCGATACGTTCGGCGACTTTCTTCTACTTTTCGCCAATGACCTCGAAAAAGGCAACTGGGATCTCCGCAGCTCCAGTGATGACGAAGATATGATCAGTGGCGTGGACACTGAGCTTGTTTATGTGGACCACACCACCAAAAAGGAGACTCCGTATCTTGATGTGTTGAAGGACCGGGTGATCGAACTCTGGGTGCAGGCGATGGACCTGGCGACTGCAGAGAGTCCGGAAACAAAAGCTCTTTTAGTGCAATTGGCCCAGCGATACTCATACCGAGTGCCCAATTGGGCCAATAATATCGATACTTTGATTTCAGATAATTTGAATAAGTTCGAGATTGGTGTTCCTGAAGTGAGCCCGAAAGAGGAGTCCCTGAAGACGCGAACCTCGTGATGCTACAGAAGAGTTGGGATCAATTGGGAAGAGACTGATTGGTCTACTTGTCATATATCCGTCTAAAAACGGCAGGTCTATTTAGGTCAAAATTGGTCTATTTGGTCATACTCCGGTCTAAACAGGACAGATCAGGTCCATTTTAGGTCAAAATTGGTCTACTTGGTCATATCTCCGTCTAAAGAGGACAGATAAAGTCTATTTTAGGCCATAGAAGTCAAAATTGGAGAACAATTGGAGAACAATTGGGATCATAAATAGACCATAATCGGTGATTATAATGAGGCCATAATTGGTGATCAATTGAAGGTCATAATGAAGATATAATGAAGGTCAAATTGAAGATATAATGAAGGTCATATTTGGAGATGTTGGGAACTCACGTGAACAGAATGTTTTTTTGTTTGATTTTGTTTAATTCGATTAAGGACCAGAACTAATTTGATCGGGTTGGAGAGTCTTTCTGGTCAATTTCCTTACTTTTTGACCCAACCACATGAACTACATGTTACTCCGGCGAAGCCTCGTCCTAGGGAGTCTCTAGCACCGGCGGAATCCAGCTGGGCGTATGTTCATCGTCAAGAACCTTTTTTTCGCCCTTAAAGTGGACGTTTTGATGACTGTTTCGGACATGGTGTGTGATATACAGGACTAATTCATGGTTGAAACTGGTTTGTCTTGGTTTATTCACTGGAAAAGTCTGGGGTCTGGAAGTATCCAGATTTGTCCTTTTCGTGTCCCATATTATTGTCCCATTTCGTATCTCATACTGTTGTGTCTCATATCATGTCTACTATATTGTGCCTACCATATTGTGCCTATACTTGAGACCAATGGCAAATTGGTGCTTTTTAACATCACCAAAGTTTATTGGAGTTGAAGTCTTTTGGTATGATATTTTTATCAAAAAAGAAAAGGCACGATTGACGGTATGGAGGAATGAAACTAAACCTACTTGTGCTCGTGAATTTGGACGGACCAATTATTGTGGACGTCAGGTCCATTATCAAAGCTTATGAGTTCAAATGGAAAAATTGAAGCCTTTGAAGAAACTGGAAAGTGCATTTTCCTATGGAGCTGATGCTTCCAAAAAAGACAATTTGTCACATACTCATGAACTAATCTGGTGATATCAAAATTGGTTACAACATGCAAATAGACTATTGACGACTGGAGATACAAGTCAAACGGATCCTGATCACAAGTCAAAGGGATGCTGATCAGCAGGAGCTATTTCGAGTGTTAACTGATCGAGCTCATTGATAAAGCTCTTTGACTATCATATTTCCAGTGCATCAAGTGAATTATGCACCTCCGAATATAGCCAGTGATTAGCTACATTTGATGTAGTATCTTGGCTAAATGCTTTGTAATTATGAATGTGTTTTGCTATACTAATGGTGGTGTACTGCATATAGTCACAATCACTAAAAACACCCATGTTCTCTTCTTCCCTACCAAATAATCCTTTGAACACCCGGTTCAGTGAGCCATGTGAACTGATAACTAAAGAAAATCACAAAAAAAATCACGTTGATGGTGGTATACCATGTGAATTCGGCTAGATGCCGCTTGCCGACGTTATCTGCAGGAGCGATAAAGATTCTGAACAAAACCAACGGAATTATGAAGTAACGAGGCTCAAAAAGGGGTGAAGGAATAAGTGTGGCGGCTGTGATTCCAAAAAAGGCAATAGTAGTCAACGGAGATAAGCTTGTTCTGGAAATTTGGTGGGTTCGGAGGAGAAGATGGGTTACGAGCCACGTGCAGAAGTGGTACGCAGGAGCCATCAAGAACACCGACCATTTTTTGCTTAAAACCCGTCGGTAAATGTAGAACGTATAATGTCTGTTATCAGCAAGGAGAAAAGGGTGAACCACTGTAAATTTTTTGATGAGAAGGGCGATGGCGGCGTAGGAACCCAAAGTGGTAAGAATGCGGGCGGAGGTACCCAAAGGGGAAATAGTTCGGGCGGCGCCGATATCGGACTTCCTCCCGGGTTTTCCACTTCCAAGTTTGGAAAAACCACAGAAATCAGCGTATTTAACCAAAATCTCCGGAGACATCCATACAGGAACCGTGAAAAAGCAGACAAAGAGAATACAGTAGAACACCTGCACAAAGTGTAGGGATACCTGATGATTTTCCTTATCTCCGAACGTAATTCCGCCATTCCACTTCAAAAAGGCCAAAAAAAGAAGCCCATTGGTGGCAAATGGAAGGAGTAAGAGCCAATCGGAGAAAGCGGTCTGGACGAAAGCGGTAATTTCTCGGACGAGTCGGCCCGACGCCCGATTTTTTTGCCGACGTTCCCGCTTTTGCCTCCGTAAGTCCACAAACAATATCCCCAAGAGAAGTACCCACATGATATTCGTCTGGCGAAACCATAAACTGAGAAACCCAAGGACGTTGCTGTATGCAGTACCTTTCATATTAGGCCAGCGTAACACCACCATAAATGCCGCCACCACCAACACTGTGGACCAGACATCTGTATAGAACAAGAAGTTGTAAGTGTATAAAAGCGGAAGACTGAGGATATTGACCTTGAGGTAGTTTTTGGTGGGGTAAAGAGAGAGGACTGCATATAGGACCGGCACACCCCCAGCGAAATTAAGAAACCGTAACGCCGTGTAGCCACAAGGACTGCTTATTCCGAACGCTTTCAACACCTGGGCATATGCAGTCCCAAGCAAATACAAGCCTGGCGGAGTGGTAATTTTCGGGTCCCACGATCCGAAGTTATGGGCACAGAAGACTGCACATTGGCGGAGATGGAAGTACTCGTCGATGAACGGGTGCGTTATATGCAGGCGCACCTTATCCAAAATCGTAGCGGAGACTGCCAAGAAAGGCACGAGAAGATTCATGGCCTTAGACCTGTTGAGTTCCGGCCAAGTTCCGGTTAAAGACGATTACTTTGTAGTGCGCGCACGTGAGTGCGTATATGCAGGACATTCTTCAAAGGCACAAACGGATGGGTGCAAAAACAAAAAAGCGAAGGTGCTCGGTGATTTCAGGGTATTTGTTCTTTTGTTCTTTCCATTTGCTTTAGAAAAAGAAGACTTTTCCATAGCTTTTCCCCCAAACTTTGCTCCAAATTCCTCCATTTGGCTCCCAAATCATCCCAACCGCTAGATTTCCTATTTAGTCTTTCCTAGGGCACTCACAAAACCTCGGAATTTGGTTTGCCTTTTTTTTTCCGATCAGTGTGGACATTTTGGCTGGGAAGTTAGTTGTGTACTGCATATACGCTTCCATCTGTCTCCCGTCTCCAAAACCACCCACCGAAGTACCTACTAAAAATTAAGTTTATTTCCGTTTTTCGGTGTCTGACCGAATCAAGCTTCCCTTTATCTGGCTGTTTTCGGAACTTTTCGAGGGTACTGCATATAGTCTCCATCCAGAAGTACACCTTTGAGTGCCACAAACCTGTTCAACAGCATCCCAATTAATAACTATTTATGCCTGTGTCTATTAATTAATCATTGCCAACTATTGCCTCCAATTTTCTTCCCTTTTTTTGCTCGAATTTCGTTTGTTTCACTCTCCTAACCTGCTACTCATACCCTTAGGAGTCCGAAACTCTACCATTTTGCTCCCAAAAACCTAGCTATTTCAGCCATGATTTGCAATGACGACCGGCTACTTCCCGTGGCCCAAACGGGATCCTCGGCAGCTTCGTTTCTTGCCTGTTCGGGTGGGTCACGTGACAAGGTGCCCAAGTATCTCGGCTATTCGCTTATGGAAGGCGCTGAAAAGGCAGCTACCATCCTTAATATACTTGACTATGGCCAGGATGAGCTTACAACGGCCCTTAAGGTTCTGCCCCAAGTGTTACGGTATGATCCTGTATGGAAGCTCAAGTGGCCCTTCAAGCCTCGGCACAGCGAAGCGAGTATCACGGTTAAATCCCGACCCAAAGCGCTTACGTTAAATCCATTTACGGAAACCGGAAGGAAAATGCCCAAAGTGCGCCCCGTGAGTGTTTCGTCTCTCGACGCACAAAAGAGTCGTTCACTCTCACTGCAAGTGGCTGCAAAAGGCGCATCAAGCGAGGTCTCCGCGCAGCCCAAATCGCACCGCGTAACAAGGCCTACTTTAGCTGCAATGCACCAACGCCGTCAGTCTCCCCAGGCCGTAATGGATTTGATCTCCAAAAACCCCTGGACGGTGGATATCTTTGAAAAAGAAGAAGCCGAAGTGTCTTGCAACAAAAACAAACCCATCGAGTTGAACGAGCTCCAGTACCTTGTGGCATATAACTTGGTGAACAATTTCTACTTCAATTTGGTCTCGTGGTCTCCCACAAAACAAGCCATTGCAATTGCCATTGATCTGAAAGCTTATTGGTGGAATGGGTCGGGGATGGTGGAGGATATCCGTTCATTGAGAGTTGGTGCGCAGCCCATCCTGTGCATTCTGTGCTCCCCACAGGGTCACTTTGCCGTTGCATCGTTAGATGGGCTTCTTTCGGTGCATTCGGTGGCACAGCCGTTCATGTACTTGACCCGGGCGTTTCCGGCTCCTGTGTTCACCATGCAGTGGTTTCCCGATGGAAAGCATCTTTTGGTGGGTGATGCGCAGGGGAAAATCGCCATTATGGAGTTCGTGGAGGGCGAAACCTTGGACGTGGTTTCACAATTGTCTGGGCTCAAACAACAAATCTGCGGTATGCATCATTTTTTGGATTTCTTGAGTTTTTTTTCAACTTTTTTCGACTCTTTTTCGAGTTTTTTCGTTTTTTTTTTTTGAATTTTTCCTCTTATTTCCTCCTTTTTTCCCTTTTCTCCTTTTTCCTTTTTCCTTTTCCCTTGTTTCCTTTTTCCTCCCCCTCCTCTTTTCCCCTTTTTCTCTTCCTCCTCTTTTTTTTCCTTTTTCTTCGTCTTTATGATTCTTTACTAACATTAGGATTTGCACTTAATGCAACCTGCACAGAAGTGGCAGCCGGAGCCAACGAGAACCTTGCCATAGTATGGGATATAAGCAACTTAAAAAAACCACTTTTGAAGTGCAGGCTTATGCATACGTCCGCAGTGAAAGGCATTTCGTTTTGTCCCTGGGCCCCAGGGCTCTTGGCCACGGGCGGAGGCAGCAACGACCGCCATTTGCGCTACTGGCATACAGGATCGGGCCAGTTGCTTGGGGAAATCGACACCATGCGCCAAATCACGTCCATTTTCTGGAGCTCCCAGGTTAAACAGATCTTGGTCACTTATGGCTACCTGACCTGCACAGATAACGTGGTGGCGGCGGTGTTTCCTTATCCAGGCAAGAAACCGGTGGCCGAGGCACGGTCACGTGACCCGCTTAGAGCATTAAGTGCTCTGGTTGCACCCGACGAAAGCTCGGTGGCAGTGGCTGCTAATGACGGGACCGTGCGTGTATACAGTCTCTGGTCTAAGCGAGCTCTTACCTTGACTCATGCGGCTGCTAGCGGCAGTTACGGCAGTTCTATCATCGAAACGGCAGAATGCGTGGACATCAGGCCAGTGTTTAGGTAGCCCGTGGACATGTAAAAGTGAATATTGTGTACATGTCAAGAAATTGAAGTTACAGGTCGAGAAAATTAGCTTTTAGGTCATAAAATTGAGAGTTAGGTCGAGAAAATGAGCTTTCAGGTCGAGAAATTGAAGTCACAGGTCAAGAAATTGAGAGTTAGGTCAAGACATTGAGAGTTAGGTCCAGAAATTGAGCTTGTAGGTCAAAAAAATGAGCTTGCAGGACGAGAAATTGAGAGTTAGGTCACGAAAATGACCTTTAGGTCGAAAAAATGAGCTTGTAGGTCAACAAAATGAGCTTGCAGGACGAGAAATTGAGAGTTAGGTCACGAAAATGACCTTTAGGTCGAGAAAATGAGCTTGAGGGTCAAGAAAATGAGCTTGTAGGGACGAAAATGAGCTCGAATGACCCATCAACATTCTGGGATCTCTCCAATGTAATAGTAAAGTAGACTATTGACTATAGACTACTAGACTACTATACTCCTACTATACCCTAATATGCTCTAACATTCCCTAGAATACTTACTGTACTAGTGACTAGCTACTGACTAGTGACTAGTCACTGACTGACCACTGACTACTGCTTTTCTAGTGGGACAAATTAGATAATTGTTTTAGTACACCTGTACCCCAAAAACTTATAGTAAATAGACTGACAATATAATTTATCTGGACCCGTTTCTATATCATCACCAAGCATTAATACGTCTATTGTCTTCATTCCAAGTATAAAGAGTAGAGTCTAGTATAGTATAGTATAGTATAGTATGGTATAGTATAGTATAGTATAGTATAGTATAGTATAGTATAGTATAGTATAGTATAGTATAGTATAGTATAGTATAGTATAGTATAGTTAAGTTCTTTATAACTTATGTTACCTAAACTTGTATTCGTTGATGGTTCCTCAAGGCGAGGAACCGTAGTGACTTATATAACTTTGAGAGAAATGTGTTACCGAAAAACTCTCCACTAGAACAATGGTAAGACTTGTTCTAGAATTTTCAAAAAGAACTACCGATGCCCGAAGTGCCATGATAACCGAACGCTGTGATACGGCGTTTACCGTGGCCATTGTTGAGATTAGACATCGTAGGCTTCATAATGTCTCTATAGGTAATGTCCTATTTATAGTGGATCTAACAATTATAGTAGAGTATAGTAGAGTATAGTAGAGTATAGTAGAGTATAGTAGAGTATAGTAGAGTATAGTAGAGTATAGTAGAGTATAGAATAGAGTAGACCATAGAGTAGAGTAGACCATAGAATATATCAGATTGGGTATATTATAGTCATTACTCCAATATAATCCAGTAGAGTGTAATCCAGTTCAATATGCATTTGGACCAGTCTAGTATAGTATATTATGTATAGTGTTAGATTCTTGTTGTAACGTTCAGTACTAAGTTATCTTTATTCGTTGATGATTCCCCAGAAGGAGGAATCTTAGCTATTTAAGTAACAATCAGGTAAAAGCAAGCGATGAGATGAACCGATGAGATGATATGACGTCATCGGTCATTCATTGGCGAATGCAAGAGCAACTGCATTCGGTAGCAAGGAAACGAGTAGCAACAGAGACGAGTAGTCAGACTCGGAGGCGAGTAGCTGACTAATCGACTTTCGTAGGCTCTAAATATACCGATGGGTAGTGTGTCTACCCATGGCGGTTCTAACATATATTATGTATATTATGTATATTATGTATAGTATGTATAGTATGTATGTATAGTATGTATGTATAGTATGTATATTATGTATATTATGTATATTATGTATATTATGTATATTATGTATATTATGTATATTATGTATATTATGTATAGTATGTATAGTATGTATGTATAGTATGTATAGTATGTATAGTATGTATAGTATGTATAGTATGTATAGTATGTATAGTATGTATAGTATGTATAGTATGTATAGTATGTATAGTATGTATAGTATGTATAGTATGTATAGTATGTATAGTATGTATAGTATGTATAGTATGTATAGTATGTATAGTATGTATAGTATGTATAGTATGTATAGTATGTATAGTATGTATAGTATGTATAGTATGTATAGTATGTATAGTATGTATAGTATGTATAGTATGTATAGTATGTATAGTATGTATAGTATGTATAGTATGTATAGTATGTATAGTATGTATAGTATGTATAGTATGTATAGTATGTATAGTATGTATAGTATGTATAGTATGTATAGTATGTATAGTATGTATAGTATGTATAGTATGTATAGTATGTATAGTATGTATAGTATGTATAGTATGTATAGTATGTATAGTATGTATAGTATGTATAGTATGTATAGTATGTATAGTATGTATAGTATGTATAGTATGTATAGTATGTATAGTATGTATAGTATGTATAGTATGTATAGTATGTATAGTATGTATAGTATGTATAGTATGTATAGTATGTATAGTATGTATAGTATGTATAGTATGTATAGTATGTATAGTATGTATAGTATGTATAGTATGTATAGTATGTATAGTATGTATAGTATGTATAGTATGTATAGTATGTATAGTATGTATAGTATGTATAGTATGTATAGTATGTATAGTATGTATAGTATGTATAGTATGTATAGATGAATCTCTTCAGCCAATGGAACCATAGTCAAAAAAGAGAGCAAAAAAAGAGAGTAGTGCAGTTTTTGGACCTAAATAAAGCTCTAGAAACCTCTAGAAATCTCCCAAAATCTCTAGAGATTTCTTCCAGACCTTTAGTGAAATACCAGCCAAGATCCGATTTGACGGTAAAATTCCCCCTGGCTCCCAAGGCTCGGGGTCGGTGCTCGTGCAATTGGGCCTGAAAAAAACGCCATAATCACCCATAGATAGTACTTCTCGTATCGGAGCTACCGTTTTTTCTCGTCCATGACATACACTTGCTTGGTCTTTCTCTTGAAGAGGTTCTTTTTGTGTCTCGTTGCTCCACCATCAGGGGCCACCTGGGACATGTTTTAGGCAAAAAGACCTGAAGAGTAGTACCCGAGTCCAAAATGGCTCCGATTGGCTGGTCCAAAATTTTGTCGTTTTGCTGGTCGTTCTCCAAGTAGATTTGGTCAAGTTTAACTGTGAGAGTGTCAAGTCTGTTCATTTGTGGGTACAAGCTAGAAACCTCTGAACCCTCTGAACCCTCTGAAATTTCTGAATCCTCTCAATCCTCTCAAAAGCTTGGATGATTAAAGATACACCTCCGGCTCACTATACAACCTCAAATTTTGTTTCGAAGTGGAATTATACTTCTTGTCTTACGACAAAGAAACGAGATCGGTGGTGATTCCTCCCCCTGGTGGTGTCCTTACTGCAAACGTACTGGAGGTGATTCCTCTAGAGGAACAATGCAGGCTTTATTTTTTTGGGAAGCATGCACATGAGGACTTCAAAAACATTGTCACTGTCTATAATAAAACTAGCGAATTCTACGTTAATGGGAAACGTCAGAGTAGCACGCTCTCGAATTTAGGAGTTCTACCCAGCAGGGGTACAAAAAAGAAGTCATGGGCAAATAATAGCAAGTATTAGATCCACAATATGCAAGGCCCTGCCTATAGAGGATTCATGAAGCCTACTCTGTCCGATCGTAACAATTGTCAGGCCATCATTGTACGAAGCCATCATTCTACGAAGCCATCATTCTACGAAATACTATGATAGTCGTGATACAGAAGTTGCAGCCATCATAGTGGAATTTGAAATAGTCATAGTGGATTCTGCAATATGGCTTCGTGCAATGAAGGCTTTGTTCTAATGGTGAGGTTTTTGGGTAACACGTTTCTCTCAAAGTTATATAAGCCACTTCGGTTCCTCTCTTGAGGAACCATCAACGAGCAAAGTATTAGTAAGGGAGAAATTTATCAAAGAACATAACAGATTCTTAAATTTAAAATTAAAATCAATACAAGAATTATCTTACTGAAAAGATACACCATGTTAATTTAAAAATAAAGTACCATTTCTTGTGTATGATATTTATGTGGTTATTGTTAGATTCTTGTTGAACGTTATGTACTAAGTTATCTATTTTGTTCGTTGATGATTCCTCAGAAAGAGGAATCCGTGGGATTTATATAACAATTTGAAGAGAAACATGGCAGTGAAAACTTTTCACCAGAACAATGGTGACGATTGTTTTGGCATCTTAGAAAAAACAGCCCATCATTTTTAATGGTTGAAAGCCGTGCCACGGCGTTCCTAATAGCCCTAGTTAGTATCGGGCAGAGAGACTTCATAATACCTCCATAGGTAGATCACTACCCATGGTGGATCTGACAGTTATATTGAAGGGAAAGAATCAATTTGAATAGCTAATAGTTAACATTCTTTAGGTTGTACATGTTCTACAGCGGAAGTATATATTCTTTATTGGGTTGTATACGTTCTATAGCGGAAGGGAACTACCCATAGACGTCTCATGGATCTATACCATCTGATCCTAACAATGGCCATTACAAACACTGTCTCTTGGTCATTAATATAGGAGTTACTATGATTTTTTTTGAATGTGCTAGAACAATCATCACCATTTTCTGGTGAAGCATTTTGAGGACATATTTTCTGTTCAAAATATTGAGTATTACAGTGTTTTTCAAAACTATTCAAAGCAGCGTGACAAAATATTTCGAACCAAAGACAGAATGTTCCAAACCAGCTCCCCAAAATGATTCGTACTCCTTCGCACAGTCTTTTAAACCAAATGGCGTAATGTTTCATACCAACTTTCATTAGAATTCAATATTTTAAAATGTTAAATCTGGAGGTCAATATTCTGAAATGTTGAATCTGGACGATTGCCTCATATGTACTACATTTGGGAGACTTGCAGTATCAATCAAGGGTCAAAACGGACGGAGCTGAATTAGAAGGGGTACGAAACTGTTTGAATCATTGGTTTGTTTAAATTTGCTAGTGTAGTTTGAATCGTTTTATCACACTGGTTTGAATAGTCTCGAAAAACACTGTACGCATTAAACGTACTGAAGAACAAGACATTAGACTGAGAACTTTAATACTACACTATGATCTAGAGACCTAGAGACCTAGAGACCTAGAGACCTAGAGACCTAGAGACCTACTTGTGCAAACAAGGCTCCTAAGGCCACAATCCCCACTATTGCTACCACCTCAAAGCCACCATCGATTTCCTGGATGAAATTCTCCAGGTGTAGTATGTGCAGGTCACTGGCACCGTCTTAGACTGGTCTTGTAAGGTACAACATATATCCCTGTGTACAATACATACTAAAACATATGTTGAACCGTTAACCCTTACGAACACAAATGGACTTAGTATTACCAACTAGTAGTAGTAGAAGTAGTAGAGTAGTAGAAATAAAAAATTCAAATTCAAGGCATTACTCTAATCCTCAATGGTGAATGAGCACTAGGAGTTTTGTTTAAAGGTTATAGTTTTTCCGGTCACTTTCCTTGATTTGGGATTTTTCTCGGTCACTTTCCTTGGTTTGAGATTTTTCCCGGTCACTTTCCTTGGTTTGGGTTTTTTCCCGGTCACTTTCCTTGGTTTGGGATTTTTCCCGGTCACTTTCCTTGATTTAGCATTTTAGCTCGTGAACAGAACCTAGGCTGGATAGAGTGGGATGGGATGTGTTAGATCCAGGATAGGCAGGGCCCTGCCTATAGAGGATTCATGAAGCCTACTCTGTCCGATCGTAACAATAGCCATTGCAAACGCTGAGCCAGTCCCTTTGGAATAATCTAGAACAATCCTTACCATTGTTCTAGTGGAGAGTTTTTCGGGTAACACGTTTCTCTCAAAGTTATATAAGCCACTCCAGTTCCTCTCTTGAGGAACCAACAACGAGCAAAGTATTAGTAAGGCATAAATGTATTAAAGAACATAACAGGATGGGGTTTTTGGTGATATGCAGGAGGGTCGGAAGGAACGCACAGTTCGGTTACGAGCCCAGGTCTTTTGCCGGCCACGGGGAGAGAAATAGCCTTCCCCCCCTCCCTGGCAACTTGGCTGGGTGATTTTCCTGGGTCAATGGTCATTTGTGATGGGGCAGGGGAATATTCTTTTTGGCGTGAGAAGTGGTGGGTTGTTCATTTTTCAGTGGGCCCGGGGATCCCAGGGGCTTTTGCTTTTTCTTCTCGGACGCCGCCCGATTTTTGCTGGAGTTTTTGGGTCTCAGGGGTAGGACCCAATTCTTGGAGGTTGTGATGGTCAAAATCGGCGAGTGTTGTTCTGAATACGACATTGGTGCTATATTTGCATGTTAGGCTCAAAAGTTGGACGCGAGCAAGATGAGCCAAGGAAGGTCACAGTAAAAAGCTTGAGGTTTTATGAAAACTTAGTGTAAGAGCTTGGTTATGAAGTTGGCGTTATGAAGTTGGTGTTATGAAGTTGGTGTTATAAAGTCGGCGTTGTGAAGTTGGCGTTTTGTGGTAGCAAGAATTGGTCGGATCAGGTCAGCGAAAAGGTTTGGACAGCTACAGAATAAGACATGAATTGATAAACGACATTTTCAGCAATAAGTCAATGTGACATTAACATGCTAGTATTGTATAATTCAACTTAGGTGATACCCTAGTAATTTTCTCGGTTGGTGAACAAGTATAATAGAAGCAGTTGTGATGTGGTTGCTATCCAGTGACCTCTCTATAGTGACTCTTTAAAACCATTATTTATTGATTCCAAATGTAAGTTTTTACCCTAAAAATGTTCACTATTTCAATACACCAATACCATGCCCTCGTGGAAACCCCGAAAAATTTACTTTCGGTTGCCGCCATACCAAGTGGAAACCACTGTTTCCCGTCCGATCAACGTTAGTTAAGCCACTTAGGGCCACAGTGAGTAATGCAGTGGGAGACCATGTGTGAAATTGTGGTGCTGCAATCTTTTTCCCTTTTTTTCTCATACCAGAATCCCAAGGGAATTCTTGTAATTCCTTTTATATTAATAGTCTTAAATCTCAATATTCCAGTATGGTGGTTTATTGCAGCGGCTCTTGAGAGTGGGTGTACGGAGGTGTGCCCTCAAGCGACTATGCTCAGCATCATACCAGGCACACGTTTCTTCAGCATGGGAGAATCCAACGCCACGATCCTCCTCATGGGACTCCGCCGCAGCGGCAAGCTGTCCATCTGTAAAGTGGTCTTCCACAACATGCAGCCTCTAGATACGCTCTACCTCGAGTCCACCACCAAACCCACCACCGAGCAGTTCTCGTCGCTTATTGACTTGGCCGTCATGGAGTTACCCGGCCAGCTCAACTACTTCGAGCCCACCTACGATAGCGAACGGCTCTTCTCCAGCGTCGGCGCTTTGGTGTATGTGATCGATCTGCAGGACGAGTACTTGAATGCTCTCACCAACCTTCTGACCATCATAGAGTTTGCATACAAGGCCAACCCCCGGATCCATATCGAGGTGCTTATCCACAAGATCGACGGGTTATCGGAAGATTACCGGATCGATGCACAGAGAGACATTATGCAGAGAACGGGCGACGAGCTCTTGGACTTGGGCTTGGAGGGTGTCCAGGTCTCGTTCTACTTGACGTCCATTTTCGACCACTCCATATACGAGGCGTTTTCCCGTATCGTGCAGAAACTCGTGCCGGAATTGCCGTCCTTGGAAAATATGTTGGATAATTTGGTGGCGCATTCATCCATAGATAAGGTTTTTCTTTTTGATGTCAACTCCAAAATTTACGTGGCCACCGACTCCTCGCCTGTGGATATCCAGACCTACGAGGTGTGCGCGGAATTCATAGACATCACCATCGACTTGGACGACTTGTATGTGGACACGGAGCGCGAGGCCGCGGCCAAGGATGGCATCAAGTCGGTGTCGCACCTCTCCAACGGGTCGGTGATCTACTTGAAGCAGATGATTCGCGGCTTGGCGCTCGTGGCCTTGATCCGGAACGACGACGACGACGCGCACATTGGCAACATGGACGAGTTGCTTACCATTATTGACTATAATGTGGCGTGCTTCAAGAAGTCGTTGATGCGGGTGTGGGAGAGTTCGCGGGTGACCAACCAGTAGGAGCAGATATTAAAGAGGGAGGAGGAATTAAAGATGACCAATATTAAAGAAAAGAGAAGGAGAGGGAGGAGGAGGAGGAGAGGAGAAGAAGAAAAGAAGAAAAGAATGAGAGGATGAGAAGAAGAAAAGAAGAAAAGAGAAGAAGAGAAGAGAAGAGAAGAAGAGAAGAGAATGAGAGCAAAGGTAGGGTTCATTGGGTTCATTGACTGGACCTGGTGTTGGAGACTGTCTGAAAGACTGGCTAATATGAGGAAGGCCTAATTCAGAGGAGAACTAGTCCAAGAGGAAGACCTAATCCAGAGGAGAACTAGTCTAGAAGAAAACTAGTCCAAGACAAAGACCTAGTCCAGAGGAGAACTAGTCTAGAGGAGAACTAGTCTAGAGGGGAGAAGAGGGAAAGGAGCCTGGAATGGTGCAATTTCTCAAATTGAATTCAAAGTCTGGAGTCAATCCAAAAATGGTCATGAACAAGTCCAGTTATAGTTCGTGGAATGGAAGTTTAGAGGATGAATCGGAGTCGGAGTCGGAGTCGGAGCTTGAGTCTAAGAAGACCAAAGAGTCTGACAAGCACAAAGCTTGAAAGTCGGCGGAAAGAAAATCTACCCTTGGGGTTCTATTGCCAACTCGCTTTTCAACGATACGTATTCCCTTTTGGCTGCGGTCAACGGTACGAGTTCTGACTACACCATGACCAACTCCGGCATCGCATTGGCCTCCAACAAAAACCGCTTCAAAAAGACCAAGTACGACTATAGAGACATTGTCCCCCTCCAAATTGAGCCAAGAAGTATTCCAATGGCTGGAGTCGGAGTTGGAGTCTATCAAGTCTATCAAGTCTGCTCATAAAGTTTGTCAGTATGAAATGTTCAGAGGAATACTCCATGATTACTTCATGACTCCATTACTACTCCATGACTCCATTACTACTTCATGACTCCATGACTCCATGATTACTATATGACTCCATGATTACTTCATGACTCCATTACTACTCCATGACTCCATTACTACTCCATGACTCCATTACTACTCCATGACTCCATGACTCCATGACTCCATAATTAACCCATGATTAACCCATGACTACTTAATGACTACTCCAGAGACTAACTCCTCGTCTCTACTTTATACCTCACTTATACTCTACTATAGTCTCCACTTTAACACTTAGGGTCCAGTGTTCGTGATAATTCAGAGTCTAGTCTTAGTGGAGTCTGTGGAGTCTGTGGAGTCTGTGGAGTCTGGTCTGGTCAGTCCAGTAGTGGAGTCGGTAGAGTTGGTCTGCGTCTTGTTAGAGTGTAATGGTGATCTAGGTCAGTTCTACTCTACTCTGCACTCTCTACTTTATTAACTTCATGCCTTACCCATATTTTATATCTACTCTACTGTAACACTTCTGGTCTAGTCTTAGCCGGGGTCTAGTCTTAGTCTAGTCTTAGTTGGGGTGTAGTCTTAGTTGGGGTGTAGCTTGTAGAGTGTGGCCTTCGTAGAGTTAAAAGACTAAATAAGTTCTCTTGTCTAGATTCAGGTCTTAGAGAATCTAATCCAAGTCTATGTATAGTCTGTAGCTGGCACTATTTTCTGACTTTAGTGACCCAGAGTGTAGTTTCAGTCTGAGGGAAGTGAATTTCTAGAGTCATATTTGTTTCAGTTTAGTGTGAATTGGAGTTTCTAGAATTTAGTGTTGGTAGTGATTTCAGATGTAGACTAGAGTTTAGAGTGTGGTGTGGTGTAGTGTGGTGGGGTCGACTCCGTATAATTGATCCAAAGTTTATGGATATACCTCAATGGGAGGATTCAGTTGGCCATTGAATTTTTGGGATACTACTCCAACCTCTAGTTATAGTATTGTGTAGTGGAGTACAGTATAGTATAATATCGTATAGTAGTACTGTAGTACTGTAGTAGTAGTAGTAGTAGTAGTAGTAGTAGTATGTAGTAGTAGTATGTAGTAGTAGTATGTAGTAGTAGTAATAGTAGTAGTAGTAGTAGTAGTAGTAGTAGTAGTAGTAGTAGTAATAGTAGTAGTAGTAGTAGTAGTAGTAGTAGTAGTAGTAGTAGTAGTAGTAGTAGTAGTAGTAGTAGTAGTAGTAGTAGTAGTAGTAGTAGTAGTAGTAGTAGTAGTAGTAGTAGTAGTAGTAGTAGTAGTAGTAGTAGTAGTAGTAGTAGTAGTAGTAGTAGTAGTAGTAGTAGTAGTAGTAGTAGTAGTAGTAGTAGTAGTAGTAGTAGTAGTAGTAGTAGTAGTAGTAGTAGTAGTAGTAGTAGTAGTAGTAGTAGTAGTAGTAGTAGTAGTAGTAGTAGTAGTAGTAGTAGTAGTAGTAGTAGTAGTAGTAGTAGTAGTAGTAGTAGTAGTAGTAGTAGTAGTAGTAGTAGTAGTAGTAGTAGTAGTAGTAGTAGTAGTAGTAGTAGTAGTAGTAGTAGTAGTAGTAGTAGTAGTAGTAGTAGTAGTAGTAGTAGTAGTAGTAGTAGTAGTAGTAGTAGTAGTAGTAGTAGTAGTAGTAGTAGTAGTAGTAGTAGTAGTAGTAGTAGTAGTAGTAGTAGTAGTAGTAGTAGTAGTAGTAGTAGTAGTAGTAGTAGTAGTAGTAGTAGTAGTAGTAGTAGTAGTAGTAGTAGTAGTAGTAGTAGTAGTAGTAGTAGTAGTAGTAGTAGTAGTAGTAGTAGTAGTAGTAGTAGTAGTAGTAGTAGTAGTGTAGTTAGTTTTTACTCTTATTCTGAGGTCGCAACTATGAACATATGACCACAAGATAGTCTATTTTTTGATATAACTCACTACTCACTACTCACTACTCACTACTCACTACTCACATGCACCATTCACTATACTACGCACTATACTACGCACCAACTATCCTTTTAAGGCTCTACCATCTTCTTAAGGCTACACTTAGCTTATTCTATACAATAGGAAGATTAATCTCTCGCTTGATTCCTTGTGAAATGTTAAGCGGAGTTTCAGAACTCTATATATGATGAAATTCGTCCATAACCTGTTAGAATTTTGTAGTTTAAGTTAACTAATCAGAATATTGTCTGAGAGAGCATACCAAGATGTCCTCTACGTCCCACCAGGCCCACAGGACAGTCAAACAGTGAAACAGCGAAACAATATAATACTTTAACCTCTTATAACCCCGTATATCCTACACTCTAATCTCTAGTCTCTACTCAATATATTACACTAGCCTCTAGTTATAGTATAGTACAGTACAGTGTAGTGGAGTACAGTATAGTGTAGTAGTACGGTATAGTGTAGTAGTACAGTATAGTGTAGTAGTACAGTATAGTGTAGTAGTACGGTATAGTGTAGTAGTACAGTATAGTGTAGTAGTACAGTATAGTGTAGTAGTACAGTATAGTGTAGTAGTACAGTATAGTGTAGTAGTACAGTATAGTATAATATCGTATAGTAGTATAGTACAGTATAGTATAATATCGTATAGTAGTATAGTACAGTATAGTATAATATCGTATAGTAGTACTGTAGTAGTAGTAGTAGTAGTAGAGTAGCATTATAGCAGTAGTAGTATGTAGCATTATACCAGTAGTACTGTAGTACTGTAGTATGTAGTAGTAGTAGTGTAGTTAGTTTCTACTCTCTACTTTGAGGTCGCAACTATGAACATACAGTGTTTTTCAAAACTGTTCAAACCACACTAGCAAAACGTTTCAAACCACACTAGCACAATTAAACAAACCAATAATTCAAAAAGTTTCGTGCCCCTTCGTACAGTCTTTCAAAACAAATGGCGTAATGTTTCACACCAACATTCATTAGAATTCAATATTATGAAATCTTAAATCTGGAGAATTGCCTCGTATGTATTATATTTGGGAGTCCAATCAGGGGTCAAAACGGACGAAACATTGATTGGGTGCAACCCCCGGAATTGGCTCGCCCAAAACACCCGTACACCCGGCGACCTCAGCAGAAAAAGGCCCAACGCAAGAGACCTATTTTTCATGGTACGGAAAAAAGAGTGGGCTTGGTGGCATCCGCGAATTCCGGACATCACTCTGGTAATTTTTTAGTTGAAAAGGGTTGGTGGTGGCCTTTTAAAGGTACCCTGATTTTTTATGGTCACGTGACCACCGTTGAGTTCCGGTCTCGTGCTTCTTTCCACTAATACCAAAAGCACTACGCCATAAATTGGCCAAATAATCAAGGAAAATCTTAATCTGGTAAAACCAGGATACTCTAAAACAGAATAGGTGAAATATCCATTGCTTAAAAGACACATTATTACATCGGACCGAGTGTACAGTGACCCTTTGTTCAATTGTACTAGTGTGATTCGAAACATTTGCCGCACATACAGTGTTTTTCAAAACTATTCAAACCATCTAGGCAAAACGATTCAAACCAAGAAGACAGAATGGTTCATGTCTCTTGGCAATCTTTCAAACCAAATGGCGTCGTACATGAGAAAGGTGCAAATTAAAATGACGCATTATAACTCAGATGTGGATAAGTCACCAATTATACCTAAAACAATTATTCCTAAAACAATTATACCTAAAACCACATCAAGTATTTGTAACTTATGTTGTTGATCATATTTTTCGTTTTGCTTTTTACCTTCTACATAGGATTGATTTGCGATCAGCGCAATATCCACATATAACAAAGTGTTGAACTTGAGGAACAAGTACACCTGCGGGTATTTCATGTTCCCGTTACTGCATACAGATGAAACAATAATTGGTATTGTTCTCAAGAGAGGCCACTGCCAACGTGGCCTCTCGAGGACACTTGTCTAACACTTGTCCAATATTGTGCATTGTTCTGGAGAAGACAATAGGCCGAGTGGGTTAGAGCTGGAGTTCCAGAACCGACTATATATAGAGGAGATCCCGTTCAGACTTGAACGGTATCAATTGTGACAACAAGTCAAGGACATCCTAGCTTAATATATATATTGGTAAAAATGGAAGCTATAGAAATGATTACTGAAGTACCAAAGTTAAGACACTTGTTGAAACTTAACGTGATAACTATTCCAGATTATGGGAGTGTATACAACAATTCCAAACACAAAGAACTATCGATAACAGAATAAATGTCATCAATATTTTCTTTACCTATCATGTAATGTGCATGATTTAATCAAAATGAGGCATTACAACTCCGATGAAAAGTGCAACTTTATCTCCCTATCTCTAGTTAAAGTAGCAGGTATGACATTGGACAGTCTTCAAATTGGAAGCAAAAGCGTAGTATGGTTCACTATAGTCCAGAGTTGACGTATTGTAGTGCTTTATTACATAGTAGTAAAGCAGAGGGTAGAGAAGAGTAGTCAAGTGGTGAAGTGGAGTAGTAAAAGGTAATGTATAATGTATAGTGTATAGTATAGTGTATATTATATATTATATAGTGTAGTGTATAGTATAGTGTATAGTATATATTATATAGTGTAGTGCATAGTATAGTGTATTGTAATTATAGAAATTGTTAGAACCTCCAAGGAGTGACATTACTGATAGAGGCATTTCCGGGCCTACGACGAGAGACATTGTGTTCTCTCTTAAAGAAGTTTGTTTCACACCAACTTTCATTAGGATTCAATCTTAAGAAATCTTAAATCTGGAGAATTACCTCGTATGTATTATATTTGCGAGACTTGCAGTACCAGTCAAGGACTAGAACGGACGATACTGCAGTGGAAGTGGTATGAAAGTTTTTGAATTATTGGTTTGTTCAATTACGCTAGTGTGATTCGAAACATTTGCCGCACATACACAGTGTTTTTCAAAATTAAACAAACCAATAATTCAAAAAGGCTCGTACCCCTTCGCAGTCTTTCAAACCAAATGGTGTCAAGCATGAGAAAGGTGCAAATCAAAATGAGGCATTACAACTCAGATGGGGATAAGTCACCAATTATACCTAAAACAATTATTCCTAAAACAATTATTCCTAAAACAATTATTCCTAAAACAATTATTCCTAAAACAATTATTCCTAAAACAATTATTCCTAAAACAATTATACCTAAAACAATTATACCTAAAACTATATCAAGTCTTGTAACTTATGTTGTTTATCATATTTTATTTTTTACTTTTTACCTTCTACATAGGTTTGATTTGCTATCAGCGCAATATCTACATATAACAAAGAACTATCGATAACAGAATAAATGTCATCAATATTTTCTTTACCTATCATGTAATGTGCATGATTTAATCAAAATGAGGCATTATAACTCAGATGATAAAAGCGAGCTTATCTCCCTATCACTCGTTTAAATCGCAGGTATGAAATTGGACAGTCTTCAAATTGGAAGCAAATGATGAGAGACATTGTCTTCTCTCTTAAAGAAGTTTGTTTCACACCAACTTTCATTAGAATTCATTATTCTGAAATGTTAAATCTGGAGAATTGCCTCGTATGTATTATATTTGCGAGACTTGCAGTACCAATCAAGGGTCAAACCGGACGAAACTGAACTGGAAGAGGTACGAAACTTGGTTTGTTTGATTTTGCTAGTGTGGTTTGAATTGTTTTGCTGCGCTGGTTTGAACCATTTTGCTTTCTTGCTTCGAAACATTTTGCCTTCTTGCTTCGAAACATTTTGCTGCGCTGGTTTGAATAGTTCTGAAAAACACTGTATCATAAGGTCTAATAGAAGAGCTCGTTGTGAGTTGGATGTTTGTATATGGTGGATATGATTGTCTTATATATCCAAGCTGTTAAATAAGCTGTAAACTAAGCTGTAAACTAAGCTGTAAACTAAGCTGTAAGTATGGAAGCCCCCATGAATCCTTGTCTTGTACGCTCCAATCTCCTCAACCACAGTAGTGTAGTATGGTATAGTATGGTATAGTATGGTATAGTATGGTATAGTATATTATGGTATAGTATAGTATAGTATAGTGTGGTATAGTATAGTGTAGTATGGTATAGTATGGTATAGTATAGTATAGTATAGTATAGTATAGTATAGTAGCAGTAGTATGATGGTAGTATGGTAGTAGTATAGTAGTAGTATAGTAGCAGTAGTATGGTAGCAGTAGTAGTAGTGGTGGTAGTATGGTATCGTATATTGGTAAGATTAAATTACTGTAGTGGAAGGGACTCCAAGTTTATAGTTATTTGTAGGTTTGTCACGCACTGAGAGAAAGTGAGAAAAACTATAAATAGCTGTATAGGGTTGTGGAGAATTACATGGAAAAGAGGAGAATGTGGAGAATTACGAGAAACATTATAATGGGGCAAATGATGTGGCAAATGTAAATAACATTTGTTTTATATTATGTTATATTATATTATATTATACTTTATTATGTATGATCTCGGAGGTACGGGTGTTTAGGCGGACAAATGTGCTTTCTTGTTTAGGCTGCCATACCTGTTTCTTCGATACTGTTTATACGTACATAGTCTTTAAGTCAATATGATTAATCTGATTAATCCATTAATAATTACAGCTGATCCGATAGTTCTTTTATGATAATTTATTTACTCGACTGACGATGTGTCTATAAACAGCAATGCCGTGAATCGCCAGCCGCGTGTGGATTCTGGCATGTAATCTACCAACACTCGTAGCCTCCGTCAACCACCAAGTTGTGGCCCGTGGTGTATGAAGATGCAGACTCCGAGGCCAAGTACAACACTGAGCCCACAAACTCCTTGGGGTCGGCCATTCTGTGCATTGGGATCTTGGACTCCCAGGTGTCCTTCATCTCGGAGTGGCCTGCAATGACGTTTCTGGTCAAGGGTGTAAGAATGTATCCTGGAGACAAGGTGTTGACTCTGATGTTGTATTTGGCCCACTCACAAGCCAAGGATCTGACCAAGTGGATGACTCCGGCCTTGGACATGTTGTACATGCACTGAGGTTGAGGGTCGTTCACAATGGTACCGGACATGGAACCAATCAAGATGATGGATCCCTTCAAGTTGGCCTGGATCAAAGCACGGGCAAACGATTGGGCCACGTAGAAGGCTCCAAGAGCGTTGACTCTCATGATACCCTCGGCGTTAGAGGCTGGGTATTGCTCGGCTGGGAAGTTCTCGGCGTAACCAGCAGTGTTGATCAACAAGTCGGCAATCTTACCGTGGTGCTCGTTGATTTCAGCAAAGGTGGTGTCAACATGCTCACTGTCACCAATGTTACAAGACCAAGCAGAAACCTTACCGATAGGGGACTCGTGGGCACCCTTCAAGGTCTCCTGGCCCCAGGCAAGCACCTCCTTAGCGGCGGCAGTGGTTCTTTCCAAGTTGATGTCAACAAGAGCGACATCAGCACCTTGAGCCAAAAGAGCTCTGGAAAGAACAGAACTCATACCTCCGGAGCCTCCGGTAATGACAGCCAATCTTCCGTCCAATCTGAAGTTAGGGACGACGTTCTCGTAGGAAAAGTTCATTTCTGGTGTATTGGGTATGGTTTGGGTTTGTTGGGGGTAATTGAAATCAAAGGAGTGACTCAATATAAGTAATGGGAATGGGGACGATAAAGTATTTTCTTAATGTCTGTTGATTTTTAGCAGCACAAGAAAATATTTTGGGAAGAGGGGTGGGGGCGGGAAAGGCGGATATATATATAGTGGGCTGCCATGCAACGTGATGTGGTGACGCAGATTTGGATAAGAAAAGAAAAAAGCAATTTAAAATCCCAGTGCGTAAGCATAGCCGAAAAAAAAAAAATAATCCCCGATCCTAGACGGAGCTGGCTGCATCCGCGAGCATGATGCAGGCGCAAAAAGAAACTCCCTGAGAAGAGTAAAGCTATTATTGGCCATTCCACTGCCGCCTCTTGCACTGTTGTGATCTGTGGGGCGGACAAGTGCTGTAGTCTTTGTAATTGTAAAGTTTAGGGGCTGAATCCAGACGACTATGTGTCAATGTAATTGCGTAGTGTAACAGGGTCAATGCGTACATGATCAAGGGGGTTTTGTGTTGCAATTCTGAAACACGGGTACAAAGACAAAAAAAAAGAGATATAAAAAGGGCTCGCCCTGCGCTGGTTCCTGATGACCAATATTGGCTGGCGGTTCGGGATTGAGACGATTTCCCGCTTGTGTCCTCACAAAATGTGGGGCGGTATCCGTGCGTGACGGCCCAGCTGAGGGGGTGCGGTGAATGCGCAGACCTTTTTTCGGAGTGTTTACTCGGTCCTGTGCATGGCAAAAGAAAAGCGTTTGTGCGCGAAAAAGAAACTATTTCAAGGCGTGATTACGTGGGCGTCCGTGACGCTGTGCTGCCCTTGACATGCCGCGGTGCAGAGCCGTTTCACTGGGAAGGGCGTTTCGGCCCAATTCCACGGCATTTCACCGAGGTTTCTCGGGGGTTTCACATAGAGGTCATGACAGTTTCATCCAAGGAAAAAATGAAACAAATTTCACTCTTTTCCCCTTACCCCACATTTGAATTATGAATTGGCTTTTACTCAAACTCAGCCCTCAATACTATGGACCTGCATCCACCGCCATATCAATGAGCTCTATGTGCAGTCATCGGTCGATAAGTTGTATCATTACCCTTTTAAATCGTGGTCGGGTTTCACAAACAAATTCAATAACCTCTGGGTCTTCCATTCTTGCACACAACACAGCTCACATACCGGATACTAATATATCAGTGTCTACATGCCGGACCCGAACGCCTCTATGTTTCCATAACAACGTTCATTCCCTACCTCCATCACGTGTCTCCTGAAAGGTGCCATTTCTTTCCATCCATATCAATTTTAATTCGTTTATTAACCAATTTGTCTGCTTCAAGCTAGGTCTAGATGCAGGCCGTGTACAAGATTGTGGATGATAATAGACCCGAATTTAACGCTCGATTACAGTTGGTCTGCTATATAAGGCCCATTGTGCAGGCCGGGCCATGCACAACCTGCTGGTCTACGTCATCGCATACCGTTGTCATGATGAGATATTCTGCACATCTAAATCAATTAAGGGCGAAGGGATTTGTGGTTTACGTCATGCATGAATGGGTGTTGAATTAGGATCTCTTTCACGCTCCTTATGTGGCACAAATTAAGGGTTGAAACGTCATGGCTTAGAGTGAGCCAGGCTTAGATGTTTTTCGCTGTCCTTTATGCCAGGCACTACATTTCATGCCACGTGATCATGATAGAATTTCCAAATATGTCATTGCTGACACATTAAAGTGAACCACGTGGTTGATTATGATATGATCATCCGATCCATTTTGATCCCTATTGACCGGTATTGTTGATTGGTGCATTAATTGGTGCATTGTTTTGTGGATTGCTTTTGGTCATCGTTTTTCCGGGTGGCCCTGCATACGCCGCAACATTGTTTTTCCGGGCCCCGTCGATTGCTGCAAGGCCCTATGCAGCACCAACTCCTACAAGAGTCTAGACCACCAGATACAGGTATTAGGAGATCACCAAGATCCAGCCAAACAATAGGACCTTGTGATAATCCAGGAGTCATAGTCAGGGCTCGAGGTGCAGTCCAAAGTTACGATTCATGCGGAAATAACGAGTCATGTGAAAATCACGAGTCATGTGAGAATCACGAGTCACTTGAAAAGCCGGGTCACGTGAATCCCAGGATTCCAGTACGAAGGAGTCCAATACGAAGGATTCCAATACGAAGGAGTCCATTACGAAGGAATCCATTACGAAGCTTGTTTCTGAGCCTGCTCCTTCATTTGAAGCTTCTCCAAGTTCTTTGCGTCCTTCTTGGCCTGGCGTCTTTCGAACCGGGCATTGGCCCAGTATCTCAATCTCTCACCATAGAAAAGACAGAACAACGGAAAAGGCACCCCCAAGCCAAACGCTAGAAGTGCACAGAGCGTGTTGCCCCAGCCATAATGAAGTTTGGCGTACATGGCCGGAGCAAACAATGGAAATGCAAAGCCAAACAACGACCGGAACACCGCAGCCGCAGCCACCGACGAAGCTGCAAACCGGTTGTTCATATCTATAAGATATAACTGGATGGTCTGGAACATGGCCACGAGAAAGAAGCCGAATATTCCCAGGCCAATGGCTGGCACAATCCAGTGTACCTTATACTGAGCAGACCAGCCGTATATTATCAAGCCACATGGAATACCCACTCCACAGGAGCAGAGCCATGGCAACCGGAACTCAGGCTTGGTCACTCCGCCGTTTTTGCGGGTAAGGGACCGGTAGGTATGGGAAATGGCAAATTGAAAGAAGACCGTGCCAATGAGAAACCCAATGCCCAACGGAAGGTACATGAGCCCAGAAATATTGGTAGACATACCATAGCTCTGCTTATATACTTGAGGAAACGTCACGATCATCAAGTACATGAAGCCATAAGTGAATGCCATGAACGAGCCAAGGCCAAACACCATGGGGTGGCCCGTGAGAAGCAAAATGGGTCTCAGCACAGTGGTGGTGAGTTTACTCATCATACTCTCACCATCAGCGATCTCATAGATTGTGTGGAGGTGCGGGTTTCCGGTCTCCTTCCTCAAGGCAATGGCCTTCTTCTTCAAGATCCGAGGAGCATATGTTTCCCGGAAAATAAGCGTTCCCAGAGCAGCCACGGCAAAGTTGAAGATGGCCAACACATAGAAGCACCAGTGCCAGTTCGTGCCGGTGACAATGAAACTGCTGATCACGGGAGCAATGACCGGGCCAAGCGTGGGGCCCAACGAATAAACGGAAAGAGCAAACTGTCTTTGGTCATCCGACCACAAATCGGCCAAAGTGCCAGCTCCAACGTTCAAAGGAGCACATCCTCCCAAGCCTCCGAGAAACCGGAGCACACAGAGCTGCGCTGGTGTTTTGACAAAGCCACAGCACAAGTTGAAGATGGCCGTGATCCAGATGGACACATTAAGCACGGGCATTCTTCCCACACGGTCCGATTCCGATAACGGAGCAATAAGCAACGGACCCAAGGCCCATGCCAACACCATAATCGATACACAGAGCGACTCCACGGCTCGTTGCGTGATGCCCAAGCTCTCGGAGATCTCCGGCATGGCTGGAGACAAGATAGACGACGACATCGGCGAGATCAACGTGTACACGGAAACGATTATCGTTTGCAAGAGTTTCTGGGCATGCGACCAGTTACGGGGATTCCGAGGATCATCGGGCCCATCCCATGATACTAGTTCGGGGTCCACGTCCTTGAACTCTTCTCCTGCATCTTTGGTGGGAACAAAGTCTCCAGGCAACTCGTGGTCAGACTCTGTATCCCTTTCGATGGAAGCCTTGAAGTCTCGGGACTTTCTGGACTCCTTAGATTCTCTGGACTCCTTAGATTCTCGGTGTTTGGACCCCGCGTGGCTTTGATTCTCGATGTCAGCAGCCGAAAGTGTCCGCATGACTCTGTTTTGCAAGGAATCAAGAATGGCTGTCCGAGACTGAGACCGGCGCAACTCGATATCGTTGTCGTCCATATCTCCGTAGATGTTCTTGACACTGAGGGCATCGGAGCCACGGGTATTGATGCGTTTTGCTGACGAGGTGCCGGAGAGCGTACGGAATATGCTCTTGATGTACCCTTCCTGCTCGGGATCATCATGCAAATACTGTGGTTCGTGGTAGTTTTCAGGATTCCCCAACGAATCAGTGGATTCGTCAGACATGGTGGTTCGAGTCTAGTCTAATAAGCTCCGAAATCTAATAAGCTCGAAAAGTTTTCAGACAAAGAGGTTAGACAAAGAGTTTTTGGACAAACAGTTTTTGGACAAAGAGTTTTTGGACAAACAGTTTCAGACAAACAGTTTTAGGACAAACAGTTTTTGGACAAAAAAAAGTTTAAGGCTGAGTGGGTCTGATTCCCAGGTTAAATAAGTTTGGATTTAAATCCGGCAACTGAACAGTTGGGTGCAGGTTTGGGTTGGCACGGAGGAAGTGGCAGTCCCATAGTTATTATATTATGCCTACCAACAGATGACGTGCTCAAGTGTGCAGGAGAGGTCGGGGTTAATACCGCTTTGGGCCAGATTCATGCGAGCGCGGAATACTTGCGACATCGCCGAGATTAGTAAGGCGTGCGGCCAACATGCATGCGCCTCTGGAGAGAAAAGAAAAGAAAAGAAGAAAAGAGAAGAAAAGAAAAGAAAAGAAAAGTGAGGCCAAGTGAAAAGCCACCGATTTGAAGGAAAGCCGTGAGGCGAATGGGTGAAATGCAGAGTGGCTTGAGTTGAAGGACCTGTATACAATATGCCTTCTGGCCAGGCGTCAACTTGGGTGGTGCAGATACTGGGGCCTTTTAAAGTCCGTGGATCTGCTTTGTCAGTGCCGCATGGCTTGTGTGCAGTGCGCAATAATGGGAGGGGTATTTTTGTTCGCATTAAATCTCGCACCTTGGGTTTCATACTGAGGCACTCTGCTATTGGTGGTGTTTCACACCTGAAACGTGTGGAGTGTTATGGTGGATCTGGAACAAATTGCTGGTGTTTCAGATGCTGGATGTACGGGTTTGGGTGGTGTTCTTGACTTGATTTTCGGGGTTCCGCTGTGAGCCACGGCTGATTGACTCCTCACCTTTATGAACTCCCCTATCGCCGAATACGCCGTATCAGGATGATTCCGTCCACGCGCCAGCATTGTATTTTTTTGCCGAGACTCGTTCATTATTGCCGAAATTTGGCGGGGTCGGAAATTGCAATAGGCAACTATAGTGCGGGCGCGGGCTCGTAACTCCTGCTCGTAGGTACTGCAACGAAGTAGTCCATACGAGGAACAGAAGATGTGGGTTTCCAGAGGTGAAAAAATTTAGAGCCAATTTGATGGAATTTAATCATGGAATTCATGATTTAGTAGACCTACATTTCAAAGAACAGTGAATGGATGGATATACTGATTATGGTGTTGAATTGGGCATGATATACCGATGTTATTCCCAGTACAGTCCGTACAGTTCAAATTATTTTAGATTAGTCAATTCCAATTGCGCAATCATATTAGGCACTTCAGGTAGTCCTTTCAATAACCATAGAGTGCAGTCCAGTGAAGAATATTGAGCACTTAAAATAAAGTTCATAGTCTCATCAAGATAGGTAAATACTTGAGGTATTACACTGAGCTGTTCTGGTATTCTTCTGCTCTGCTGTTCTGGTGGGTCTGGGAGTAGAGGACATCTTGATATGTTCTTCAGACAATATTCTGATTAATTAACTAACACTAGGACATAGGCGAGAGCTCCTTCTTATATAGAATTCAGTAACTCTGCTAAAGAATTTCACACAATATCAAAGATTATGTGGGAGATGAATCTTCCTATGGTATGGGATAAGGTAAGTTTAGCCTTAATAAGGTGGTTAAGTGCACTGTAGGTTTCTCGTGAGCGTATGCCTTCCTTTTCCAGAAATGAACATTCATTGTTCACTTTCAACAATTATGTTTATTACAGTACTGTAGAAGTGCTACAATGTTGAAGAGACTGAACAGTATACAGTACATAGTTCCATACAATAGAGGTCTTAGGAATGGGCCATGTCCTGAAATGAGCAGGTCCTGAAATGAGCAGGTCCTGAAATGAGCCATGTCCTGAAATGAGCAGGTCTTGAAATGAGCAGGTCCTGAAATGAGCAGGTCTTGAAATGGGTCATGTCCAGAAATGAACTTTATCTTAGGGGCTGATAGAAGAGTACTGGAATTAGTCACATTTGGAACTGGAATAGAATCAATAGTAATAAACCAGACTCCCCTTGCACTTCTGGTATTCCTTCAATCACTAGCAGGAAATCCATTATAGTAAAAACTGCAAAAATCTTAAACGTTCTTTCTTCAACTCAAGACAAGATCGTAAACATTCTCCCCAAGAAACTTCCCAGAAAGAGGTAGTACCATTAAACAAGTATGCACTGCTACCAAGTAAACTCTATGTTCTTTAATCTTCCATTTTTATAGTAATCCCCAGAAACTACTGTACCGTTCTGTATAGTCGATAGCACTCTGTATTATTCGTACTAGTGTATAGTCCAGTAGATTTACTGTATTTGTAATGTATAAGTAAGTTAAAGGTATAAGTAATGTATCAGTAAAGCGCTTTATGATTATGAGTGTGTAAAAATCTATAACAAGTATAACTAATACAAGCCTATATGTTAGATCCACTATAGGTAGGACATTACCTATAGAGATCACTATGAAGCCTACGATGTCCGATCTCAACTTTGGCCACGGCAAACGCCGTATCACGGCGTTCGGCCTTCTCGGCACTTCGGGCATCGGTGGTTCTTTTGGAATATTCTGGAACAAGTCTTACCTTTGTTCTAGTGGAGATTTTTTCGGGTAACATCTTTCTCTCAAAGTTATATAAGCCACTCCGGTTCCTCTCTTGAGGAACCATCAACGAATACAAGTTTAGGTAACATACGTTATAAAGAACACAACACTATAAGTAAGGTATAAACAAGTATCAGGTATAAAANCAACACTATAAGTAAGGTATAAACAAGTATCAGGTATAAAAAAGGCAAACATCAGGGCAGCCCAGTGGTACAAGTGGTTGTCGCAGGAAATCGACTTGTGGCCGAGCTTGTTCCATAAATCCACCACGGTGTAAATACCCACAAAGTGGTAACGAAGCTTTTTTGGCTCTTTTCTGGTTCTCTGCTGGCTCTTTTTCTATCTTTTCTGTCCTTCTTTTCTGTTCTTTTCTGGCACCTTCTGACTCTTTCTATTTTTGAAGTCCTGCATTTCTGCTCTTTTCTGCCCTTGTATAAGGTATTAACAAGTAGAAGGTATTAACAAGTATAGGGTATTAACAAGTAAAAGGTATAAGTAAACTATAGCTCACCTATAACTAATCTTAAATTTGGTACATTAAGTACATTAAGTAGTAGTAGACCATAAGTAGTAGTGGACCTTTAGTTAGTGCTTAGAGGACACCTTGTCTAATATGGAGTAGTACATAGGAGTATTTTTCTACCTACTTTTGTTGACTAGTACCATAATATAAGATTTTGTGGACCAGAATCAAAGCCTTTTGGACTTGACCAAGGTCCAGGAGTAATACCGGATCATTCTTGCTCTCATGCACTCAGTCCTCTAGACTTTCACTCACTTTTTTCATAACTCTTTACCCAGTTCTTTTCTAAACCTACTTAATTC
Organism: Metschnikowia sp. 01-655c1; assembly: GCA_002370185.1. Classification (NCBI taxonomy): domain Eukaryota; kingdom Fungi; phylum Ascomycota; class Pichiomycetes; order Serinales; family Metschnikowiaceae; genus Metschnikowia; species Metschnikowia sp. 01-655c1. The sequence continues at coordinate 58,661 of NKZO01001592.1, forward strand.
CAATACGAACAACAAAACTCCACCCATAACTCAAATTAATTAATTCCAATACAACTACAAAACTCCACCCATACCTCAAATTAATTAATTCCAATACCAACTACAAAACTCCACCCATACCTCAAATTAATTAATTCCAATACCAACCACAAAACTCCACACATAATCCGTACATGCCAAGTACTCGTTGACATAACCCAAATTAATTAATGTCAAATAATTATTGCAAATGACTATGGTGGTTGGCCAAGCTATAGCAGTTCCTTGACACTTCTGATGCTTTTGGTATCGTCATCATGGCTGGTATCAACCACTCCAAACGGCAGTGGCCTCGGAAGACTGCATGGTGGCATTGGAAGCTATGGAACTTTGATCTACTTTCCTGCCTTCACTGCCCCGGCACAATGGTATGGTCCTGTCAACATACGGAGTCAAGGTACTTCGTATGAGTGTTGTATGCAGTCCAGGTATATGCTACGTGTAGATTACTGGTTGGTGAAGAGTTTTCAGCCACCTCACACCTCAATTAGAACTTTGGTCTTGTAAGATACAACTTACATATCCCTGTATATCAATACATATACTAAAACATAGGTTGAAAGGCTCACATATGGCTTTACGTTGTCATTGATGAAGCCAGAAGTACCTTCAGGTCCAGAATAATCCCTAAATTTTTCTGCCCCACTTGGCCAAATGCTTCTCCAAGAGCAAAAGGTTCCTCAGGTTGGCCTTAGAGCCAATTTCGATAATGTCTCCAACAATTAGCACAAGACAGAGGAGGAAGTCCACTATGTTGAAGATGAAGATCAATTCCAACTGTCTGGTCGTAGAAGAGCTTAAGTGACCAGTAGTTTGTAACTAAAAGAGTCGGAGGAATCGGAACTCGATTTGGAACCTTCTTTTTTGGTAGTCAGAGTCCAAACTTGAGCTGGAGTCAGAGTCCGAACTTGAGCTGGAATCAGAGCTTGAGCTAGAGTCAGAACTAGAGTCAGAACTAGAGTCAGAGTCAGGCTTATCGTCTACTTTCTTTGCATCTTTGTAGTCGGACTCAGCATCGCTTATGGAGTCGGTCTTGGAGTAGTATAGCTTATTCCCCCACTAAATTTCAATTAAAAAATATCAAAAATACCCTCTGTTATACCAAAAATTGAAAAAATCCAAGAGCCAGACCTACCAAAAGACCTCGTATTGATAATACTTCAATGAACACTGACAACTCTTCTTCTCCTCCTCCTGAAAAAAACACTTCTCCTGAAAAAAACACTTCTCCTGAAGTAAACACTTCTCCTGAAGTATTTACATATCTTGATGAGACTATGAGGTCAATGTCTTATAGTGTGAACCATCCTCTGGATATTACACCCAGGTTAATTACTGACCCTCCTAGTGTCGCAACTGTCTTTGCTGATCTGGCGTTAGCTTCTCTACAGGTTATGAGCCCTGTAATTGATCGATAGTCTTCATCGGGTTCTGAAGCAAAGCTTGCATCAGCATATGCAACAAGATTTTGAGATGTTTCAAACTTGTATATGAGAACAAATGTCGTTGTTCCTTTGAGGTACCAAAGTACTCTTTTGGCAGCAGCCAAATGTTTGTTCAACGGATCCTTCAGGTATCTGTTTTATAAAAATATATGAATTTTTAATTATTATCCTTTAAATACATATAAAATTTATAATAGAAATAAAATATAGAATGGATATAAATAAAAAAATCAGATTTAATATATAAGATCAAAAATCACATATATTATAATTTGATAATCTCTATAATCATAAATCCCCTTCGGGGGTTTTAATCATGGACCATGATAAAAACAAATTTACTCCCACAGAGTGAATCATGAAATTGATGATATTGTAAATTGATATCATTTTGTATAAAATTTATAATCAAATATGAGGTACAGATGTCCCGCAAGTTCAACACTCCCCCTCAGATAGAACATTTCTTAACTCATGTCTATCGGTCTGAAAATTCTTGGCATTGAGAGAGCCTGCTGTAGCCTTTCCAAACTCTCTCGGTAAGCGTTGACCAACAAACTATTGTCTTCCATGATAGATTGTGCATCACATCAATCAATCTTCTCATTTCCCGAGCATAGTGAATTTCACCGTGTATTCTGTCTCGACGAATATCGTTCCTTTCTTGACTTCTCCGTCAAATTTGTGACCAGCAATACCAACACTTTCACGACAAAACTTGCCTTGCGTGATTTTTCTGCTCTGAACCTTAGTTCTTCCATGTAGTTCCTTACACGTAATTCCGTAACCATATTGCCTCTATTTCTTTTGAAATACTCCATAGAGTTCCTGCTCAGGTTTCTGATGCTGGAATTGTTTTTGTCTTCAGATGACCACGACACTGATCTTCAGATGACCATGACACTGATCTTCAGATGACCATGACTAGATACCCAGTCCTCGACTGGATTGTACCTGTATTCTTTCTAGACCTGCATCCACAAACACTCCATCAATCTCTTACAGCCTTCGGTAAGCCAATATTTAAGATAATGTAAATATAAATGCCCCGGCACGAACCCCACAATATTGGACCATCAAATTCGTAACCCAAAATACGTGAACCACATGTCATATCTATAACCTTGGTTCTTGACAGCACTCAAAATTGCTGTGTCCTGTAACCATGATGGACTAACAATAGTTTTTGAGAGTTTCCATAAATAATTGCATAGACTGGAACACTTATTTTGTTTCTTCTTATGAGTGTTAACAATTCTGGTACACTAGTGCTTATTGTTTCTTTGTCTTTTTTACTTGTGCGACGTATACAATGTTTTTCAGAACTATTCAAACCAGCGCAGCAAAATGTTTCGAACCAAGAAGGCAGAATGGTTTAAACCACACCAGCAAAATTCAACAAACCAATAATTCAAAAACCTTCGTACCCCTTCCACTTCAGTTCCGTCCGTTTTGACCCTTGACTGGTACTGCAAGACTCCCAAATATAGTTCATATAGTGTTTTTCAAAACCATTTAAACCAGGGCAAATATTTCGAATCACACTACCACAATTGAACAAGGGGTCACTGTACAGTCCGTCGTATCTGTTGAGAAAACAGCTCTTGCTGTTTCTCTTATACCGCGGTCACTCACGTGACTTTGGTCATGTGAAGGCTCACCTCAATATAAAAGGACAAGCTTCCGCTATTTAATAAGAGTAACCGAAATATAATCAACTGAGGGAGGACATACCAAGATGTGTTGAACTTGAGGAACAAGTACACCTGCGGGTACTGCATGTTCCCGTTACTGCATACAGATGAAACAATGATTGGTATTGTCCTC